>BQNB010006165.1:0-98723 GCA_026074375.1 Tanacetum coccineum | reverse complement strand
ATTAGAAACCCTAATTTTATAATCTTAAGAAAACCTTTGGAAATCAACCAACCAATACTTAGATCTACCTTAGGAACCCTTAGAAATGAACTTAGAACACTTGGATCTTAAAAAGAATCAAAGAAAATGGGAACCCTATAAAGGGTGGTTTGGCCGTGGGTTTTAAGAGAAGAGGGGGATCAAAAGAGAAAAAGAATATAACACTTCTGTTGTTCTAAAGTTTGTAATGTACTTTTATATGCTTGAACAAGGATATAACACTCTTTGTATTGAACTTCTAAATTATCAAATTCCTTTTTAAGTTCTGCATATAGATGTTCACAACCAAAAGGACAAGTATGTACTTGAGAAGAGATACCTATAAGGGCAAATTTAGTAGCAGCATTAGAAACATCATCAGTAACATCACCAGTAGCATCACCAGTAGCACTACCAGCAGCATCATCCTCAGCTCTAGCAATCATCCCATATACTTGAGCAGCACCATTTTCCACATCTTCACCTTCATGGTCTGACCAGTTTAACATTGAATCAACAGACAACAAGGCCTTTGGTTCTTCTGTCTTATCCAGCTCCTTAATTTTGAATGAAGAGTACCTTGCTTTAGAATCCAACTGTTTTCCTGTACATTTCCTAGCAAAGTGACCCAACTCTGAGTATTTATAGCATTTGACCTTCTTCTTGTCAAACCTTGCAGTATCCTTGTTATTAAACTTCATCTTTCATCTAGCTTTCTTTTCAAATCTGTTAATCCTAACAAAGAGCATTGCCATTTGCCATTTTATGTCTAATTTCCCAATTTGATCCAAATCTTCATAAGTGATCTACTGTTGTGGATCACTTTCAGCAACAAAGGAATGGAGAACATTTTCCATCACATTGCTAGAAGCAGTAGGACTTGATGAAGCAGAAGTAAAAGTGGTTGAATGGGATTGAGGAAATGACAATTTTGAATTAGTGCTAGCAGCACTAATAAAGGCTGAATGGGTAGGAGCAGAAATACCTCTTGAATCATAACTTGAGCCACCCTTCACATCAATTTCAAGTGTCCTAAGCTTGTTGTACAGATCATCAAAACTTAGATACTCAAGACCACCCTTTGTTTTAAGAGTGATGGCCACCTATGACCAAGAAGGTGGAAGTGCTCTGAGAAACTTCATGTTACAATCTTCATTGTCTGACTTAGCTTGCATCTGATTAAGTTGACTCAATATCTTTTGAAACCTGTCATAACCCTTATTCAGATACCCTAATTTACGAAAACTCCTGCTTCAGCATAGATTTCCTCATTTTCTTAGACTCATCATTACCTCCAAACCTGGCTTTGACAGCAAACCAGATGTCCCTTGCATCATCTAGATGATGAAAATCAGCCATGTGATCCTCAGGAAGAGACTGAAGCAATATTGTTCTTGCTTTTGTCTCTCTTTGAACAGCAATGTGTTCCTCAACAGAAACAGGAGGAAGTATCATAATATTTCCTTTTGGATCTCTTCCTGTCTTTTTCCTGCTGTTTCCATTTAGAACAATGTTCCACAAGTTGTGATCACTGTTCATTATCCAGTACTCCATCTTCATGGCCCACGTCTCATATTCATCCTTCTTTAAGTAAGGAAATTTTGCATTATTGTTTGAGACAGTGGTTGTGTGATATTGTTGGAATTGCTGCTGAGACTGTGTGTTTTGTGAGGTTTGAGAGTTTGGAGATTCAAATACTGGTTCAGAAGTTGACGCTGAGAACACGGGTTCAGTGGTTGATGGGAAAGTGAATGAAGATACTGATGGTGATGGCATAGGGTATGTTTGTGATGGATTTTGTGAAGTCATTATGAAGTGAAAGTAAAGTTTCTTTAACAGAGACTCTCTCCAGGCTCTAATACCACTTGTAGGTCCAGCCCTAGATAGATCTTTACGCCTGTTAAGGTTGTAGAGCACTTATGTAATCACAAGCAACTCTAAGAGAGACTCTAACAATTGAAACTATTGTTTACGCGGAATATAAACAACAGAGTTAAAGAATTACTAAAACAATGATCCTCTATGGATCTTTTCTATTGATAATAAACGTGTTTTTCTAATGAATCAATTAGTTTCCGTTACATTCATCCAACTCGTAGGTTTCTTAAATACCCACGAAACCCTAACAAAAAGCTAAAGTGATAAGTGTTATCACTTCCTAGGATATCTCATGCATATCCCTATTACTAACTAACTTTACTAACAACCCGGAGTAAGCATAATACTACCAGGAATAATATTGTACTACCAGCAGGAATGACTTTTGTACTGCCAGTACTAACTATACTATTATCCTTACCAGTAGGAACTACACTACCAGCAGAAACTGCTTACTCTACCAGTAGGAACTACATACCTACTAGTAGGAACTATCTATTACAAAATCCCTAACATTACTAGCATTCTTTGAAGAAGAATCAAATAGTGAACCATCTTTCCACAGTGGCATCAAAATGCAGTCTTGGCTAGATCATGTCTCCTTGCTAGAATGACCTGCACCAATACTTTCTTCTGTACCTACAAGATCATTAGAGTTTGTACCTGCAACAACTGGCACATAATTCATTGATTTTGTTAGAACATCAATATCAAATAGCCACTTTGGTCCATCACCTACAATAATAGGCTTATCCTCCAAAAACCTAATATGCAAGTTTTCTTCTACTTTCCTAGTTATGATGTTGTATACCCTAAAAGCCTTACTATTCAATGAGTATCCAACAAAGAATCCTTCATCTGATTTTCCATCAAACTTACCTAAATAATCTAAGGTATTAAGAATGGTAACATGACACATAAATGGTCTCATGAAGCTTAGAGTAGGTGTTCTACCTCTAAACAATTCATAAGGGGTCTTGTTATGAGGCTTAACTACTAATACCCTATTCTGCACATACCAAGCAGTATTAACTGCTTTAGCCCAAAATGTAGTAGGTAACATAGAGTCATAAATGGTTCTAGCACCTCATAGTGGTCATATTTTTCTCCTTTCAGCAACACCTCATTTTGCTGAGGAGTTCTACCTACACTAAATTCCCTCTTACTACCTTTTCTGTTTACAAACAACCTAACTCTCTCTCTAACCCGATCATACACACTACCATATCTCGCGCTCACAACATCTCTACCTTTCACCTCCAAACCTCCAACTCACCGCACACAACATTTCCAACACTATAGCCTACACCACACTCTTACACCTTATGCACCCAACGCCTCTCAATTATAAAGCCTCTATGAGCATCCTGACGATGGACTAGATCCTCTTCATACATTCATCTCAATTCCTCACTTCTACAGAAGAGCACAAAACACTGAAACAGTACAAATCCACGTCCTAGGTCAATTCGTACACTAGAGACTAGGTGTTATGTACTCAAGTAAACACACACCACCACAGAGAGCACATCAGACAGTATCTACACCAATACACCACATAAACAAAGACGAGTACACTCACTCAAATAGACAACACTCGCGGAGTCTAAGAGGACAGAATTTACGCATACACTCTCGAATCACACAACGAGATAACAGCGATAATACACTAGACACATTTCATTTCAATCCACAATCATATACGTCTATGAGCGACTAGCGACAGTACGAAGACAGACAACCACCACAAAGTGACACACATTACTTCTGACACCTTACAGACATGGATCATTATCACACACCAACAGTAATAGTCAATTATTATGAGCTGTTACTCGAGTTGATCTTCCTTTGCGTATCCATGTTATTATTCGAGCTTGATGACGGACCCACAATTCTTCTTACATTACAAGAACACACAATGAGTAGTATACTCAAGTGGCCATAGAGACATTTACTTCTAAAGTGATATATCTGCATTCAGTGCGCTATAAGTATGCTCAGCTCGACACAGGCATACAGCAAGAGCTTATTTCTGCGCTGAGATAGAACCTGCATAGTAGCGTGCGATTGAGCGTCTCCCTCTTGTTAAAATTGGACCTAGTACTTGCTTATTCAACTAATAGCCGCACAGGATCATTAATTCAGCATTCCCATTTATATAACTCATAACAGCGATATGAGAGAGAGCTAACTTAAATAGCGTATTCACGAGTGTTTAGCTCTCGTGGTCGTGCGAGATGTGAGAGTACTAGATGTTTTGATCGCTCTAGATCAGAACAAAACCTTGAAGTAGCCCTTGATTCATTTGTTTTGTTTTTATTTCCCACAAACTCAGTCAGCATAACGCAATCTCTAATCTATAATGCGACAGTCTTAGTTATTAGCGCACTCAGATGATAATCTCCGACTACAACAATAAATCAGCCAACATCATTGAGGTCATCACGGTGAAGCGATTAGCTACAAAGAGAGAGATCAGGTCTAAATCGATGTGTGAGTCATCATGATACTTCCTACGGAAGTCGATCGGATATGGCAGATAGGGGGAGCGACGAGAGATCATCATACCACAAGTGTATGAGATCACATGTTATAGATGGAAAGACAAGATTGTCACCATCATCGACCTAACTTTGACTATCGGTCGTTCATAATCAATCCGACACACGCCATAGGAAGGGATTTCATTCTTGGGGATCATAAGTACAACTGATGATGTTAATTGAGTCTAAGTGGAGAGAGTATTCTGTAATCACACAGACTATACTCGAACACACAACTATCAACGACATTGAGAAGATATCTGATCTTTCTATCGACTCCTACACTCTTGATAGAGCCTTCTATAGGACACATCTAGCGGATCGTGTCTCTAACATCTAGTAAATTGTGCTAGTATGCAGTACCGAGTAGGGCGAACGGGATGAGCGGCTATGGTGGAAGGCGGGGGCGGGGAGTGTTGATGCACACTGAGATGTATTCTTGGCGAGAGATTGAGAACTTTAGACTGTTGTCAACGTTAAGGCTCTGGTGACACGTTGCGAGGGGTCGTGCTGGAGTCTGTACTTGACTCGGCGGGTGCTAATATATTAAGTGGCGAGAGACACACAGATATGCAGACATTCTACACAGGAGGGATATCGAGTGTCTATATAGTGGTAGCTCATGTTAGTTATCATAGAGAGTGAGACGAATCTAATAGAACATTCATGGCATTACAGAACATTAGAGACGACATAGTCTACGGAGGGGGGACGATGGATATAGAGAAGTTACCTCATTTTACGAGATGCAACACCACAATATAGAGACTCATCATCTCATCATCGAAGGAAGATCTGTCACGCTAATGTACGTATCATTACAAACAGAGGGATCTAGAAGCGAAAAGATTGATCACAACAGGCATAGAGCAGGTACTACACTATTTCGAACGATTTGCGAGAGAGAGGATGGGAATGGACACACACACACAGTGTGTATTATAGTTGGGTGCTGAGGTACAGATCTGCGGAGATAATTGTAGACTATTGAAAACATTATGATTCTCTATAGGTGTGGTTACACTTTCTAAATTAGCGCGTAGAGACTATTTGATGCGAGGAGTGTCTGGTCTAGGTAGTGAAGCTGTAGGCAGTCATGATATAGGGCGATTCCACTGGTACTTGTGGTAGTTTGTATGGTTGACATATACAACTTGTGGGGTAGTTTATCAGGTTTTCTTTGGTCACACTATAGTCACAACGAGAGGATAGGACTCTTAGAAAGAATATATGAGAGGGGTGGGAGCACATTTGCACTACATCTTTTATGAGATATTAGGGAGGGGTGTAATAGTGTAGTATAGCACACCTGCGCGTTGACTCTAGAGAGGCGTGGCACTTGGATTGGGGTTTCTACTGTTCTCATGACAAGTATGCAGAGGATCATCGGAGTTGTGCACAGTATTCAGATACTGCTAACGCGAGGGGATGAATAGAGGTATGAGATATATGTAGAGATAATTGGCACAGTGGATTAGTGTGTAGAGAGAATGGTTGTTTGGGGGGCACGCTGCTGAAGTGTGTTGAGACACGTGAGTAAGAGCTGGGGGTGGATGTGGGGTGGATGAGTTGAGCTTAAGAGTGGGAACAGGAGTAGCGGAGTGTCCTAGTGGAGTGAGAGTGGCGTAGGATTGTGGTGGAGGGTAGTGGTGAGGGAGGATGAAACTATTGGGGGTAGGGATATGAGAATGAATCTATTTTACTATATGTGAGGGGGAGGGTGTCAGTATAGTAGAGATGTGCTGGACTTGCGTTTAGACGAGGGATGAGATGTCAGGATCTGCAAGTGAGGATTGCTTGGAGAGGTTGATCTTAGGAGTATTCTCACATAGTGAGTTAGTGTGAGTGGTGTAGAGTGATGAGGAGAGGTGAGGTGGTTGGCGTTGAGGTGTGTCAAGGTGTGTGTGATCAGTTCTTCGGAGATTTGGAAGTTTATGAACTGAGTGTTTTGGCAAGAGCGATGTGACGTCTGCTAGGGTAGTTTATTTGATGAGGTAGTGTGAAGGGTGGGGCAGTAGGGCTGAGTCATGTATTGAGGATCTTTAAAATGATTATGTTATCTACGGTGTTCAGAGGAATCCGATCTAGTTGTAGTTGATACACGACTGTGGTAGACTGTGAAGGGGTTTTTTGTGGGTGGTGGGGTGCAACGCGGGGACTTATATTATTCACCAAATGTTTGCAGAGAGTCGTGGTTGTATATTTGAATGGTCCGTCAGGACAGGAACATGGTCCAGTAGGGCGAGCACGTAGGGAGGCAGTGGCGATCGATAGTAGATATTCTTTGTGGACTAGGTTATTTATAAAGTCAAAGTAGGTATTGACTGTGTGAGAGGTTACTATGGTAGCTGTGCTGTGGACTGGGTGTGTCCGACTACTCACTTAGTGTCTAAATTTAAGCAAGACTACAAGACATTCCAACAATGAAGATTTTAGGATTGATATGAGATTATGAAAGAGATAGTGTCGAATTCGATACGGTGGGGTCAAGTTTTAGACTCATCACTAAATAGTGATAGGACGCACTTATGATGAGTGGAGACTATAGATTATTGTGACAGATGTGGAGTCAGTTGTGAGAGTGTAGGGGATTCACCTAAAGTCTACATGTAGGTAGGTACACAGTCGAGGACTAGGCGAATAGGACTAGAGCGGGTCACAGCGTTAGAGGTTTTACTTGTTGTGCAAGGTCACTTATGAGTAGGAAGATACGAAGAGTAGAGTGACACACGTCAGGACTAGGTAGGAGGGTGAAGTGATAGCGAGGATATTCACGGTGTGGAGTTGTGGAGAGATGATTATGATTTGATTGTGTAAGGTTGGACTATGGGCGAAGTCAGTCATGCGAAGTGAAATATCACACAGTGAGTAGGACACGTGTGACTGACAACTTGGTGGGCACTATGTGCACGACTCAATTGTCGTGGTTAGAGTTCGTGGAGACACTCTGGGGGGATGACTAGTGAGGTGGGTGGGGGAAGGAGGAGGACAGGACTACTGGAGGGGTGATGGTGGGTCTCTAGTAAGCACAGTTTATTGCGTTTTGAACTCTGTTTAGAGCATGAGTCAACAATGTTATTGAGTAGGACTAGGAGAGTAGGCGAAGCGTGGTGACTGTTTACAACACAGGATGAGGTACAAACAATACGTTGGGGACAGTGACAGAATGTGTTAGGGGTGAGTAGGTGTTTGGTTTTAATAAGATGAGACACATGGGCGGGGGTTGCCGGTTGTCACACTGGGCACTCTGAGTTCATTTAGGAGAGTAGGTTGTGTGAGCTATTTTGCTTAATGCACAAGGCTCTATTTGTGTGTTTAGTGTATGAGGATAGTGGTATATGATTGTGTTGGATATGTCGACTATGTGTTATACATTATTTGATGTCTCTATATGGTGAGTGGGAGGGAGGTTATTATTACTCATAGTCATTCTGGGGCACACAATGTGATAGATCAGGTTGGTTGGTATAGTGATATACAGATGTGATTATGTTGATCATGGACTATAAATGGATAGAGTCATTGCATTGGTTTTCAGATCACGAGAGATCACACTCTTATGAGTGTCTACATATTCTGGGGAAGGAAGCAAGTAGACTATGAATGAGAGTGTGAGGTTCTAGTTACATCTATTACCACAATGATGAGTCAGATATCACACAGTCGGAATTACGAAACAGGTAGGTCATGAGTGGGTTTATCCATCATGATCACTTGATTAGGTGTTATGGCTGTGAGTATACAATATATCTACCAGAGTTTGGGAGGTGTGCTATAGTGTTAGTAGAGGGGATACGGGGTACAGTCACACTGTGTGTAGTGGAGTATAGACTTTTTTTAATCTATGTCAGGGAGATGATGAGGTTGTTAGTGGACAATGATGTCATGGATTGAGGTAGAGGTATCACAGTAGAGGTTCTTTGAGTAGATGTGTGAGATCTGTTTGGACATAGGAGGTGCGTTATTATGTTAACTCATGGTGGTCTGTAGTTAGAGTTAGAGTAGGTGGTAGTGATGAGTATGTGGATAGTGTATTGAGTGTCTGATCTTAAGTCAGGAAGTTCTCTCAGTTTTTGACGATACATTTTGGTAGAAACTATAGAGAGGTCATGCGTCTTATTTTGGTGTGTAGTCTCGATGAATGTCTATTTATGTATACTGTGCTGTACTCAGAGTGGTGTAGGTTGGTGACAGCGGTTCTTGATGTGATGAAGAGACAGGAGTACAGTGGTTGTTTAGTGGGGGTTATACATGATGGGATATAGTGTTACGATTGCGTAAGATTTAGGACACCAATATATGGGTGTGAACTGGCATTGGTCGTATTGTCATGGTGTGTAGGAGAATCGGGATGTGCTTAGAGGAGGGGCGAGACGAGCACATGGGGGAAGCAGCTGGAGTTGAGAGGTCACGACATATGTCTAGTACACGGGGAGGGAGTTATGACACTGTGTGGAGATTATAGAGTGACATGTAGAGTATATTGTCACATGGCTGTAGTGTGCTCTCTAGTGTTAACATGTGATGTTATGTGTTGAGGGTGGAATTGGCGTTCACCGTGTATTTTACGGACTCTTTTTGAGGGGAGATGTCTTAGTGAGGAGGTGGAGTGAGTATCACATTTGTGGAGTGTTACACTATGTGTCTGAGGGTACAAAGTGATGATGTGAGACAGAAGGGTGTCTGTTGTGTCACTTCACATACACACGCGTGTGCTTTGTGACGTACACTATTAGAGGATGTGTTGGCTAGATCATAGACTCAGGCTGAGTGAGGGTCATAGGGAGTATAACTTATATTCTCAGGTGTAGAGGAGGAGTATCAGCCACTATTCCAAAGGAAAGTGGATAGAGGTGTGTGACTGGTGATTGTGGATAGGCTAGGAGACTGTTGGCTAGAACACCGTTCTAAGTAGGCATTAGTGAAGGAGGTACATTAGCAGTTTATGACAGCGTACACCGTTAACATTACACGATTTGATGACGTTAGAGGATGGCGTTTGTATATGGGAAGTTAAGTGCACATGATGCAGTTGTGATGGCTAGGAGGTATTATTTACAGTACTATCTGGGATGGGTCACACATGAGTTCTATACGTTGTGTTGGAAGGTAGGGTCTATCCGGTTGTTACTCATGTGGGGGCGATTGGATAACACCCAGCGACAGGTAATGGTTAAGGATCTAGTCATACAGAAGTAGTAGGTACCGAGCTGAGATGGGACGGAGTCAGGTGCATAGGTCATTGATTGTGGTCTGTATGAGGACTCACAGCAGTCAAGGAGTGTAGGGAGATCACAGTGCGTGCTAAAGTATTATGGTGGACTGATTGGATATGGAGGGTTATATGAATGTGTAGATGGTCAAGTACGATATTATGGAGCACGGTATATAGAGAACTAGTCTTATGTGCGGAGTCGCTTATGTAGTTCGACTGAAGACATATGGGGACGGCAGAGGCATTTGAAGTTGTTCTTGTATGCAGTTGAGACGTTAGGTGTCACATCTCTTCTTATAGCTGTGATCGGTACTATCTACGGGAGGATGTTGGAGGGGTCTTAGGTAAGTTTTAAGGCAGTGGATTACAGGACACAAGAATTTAGGGGGGGAGGTGAGTCTCAAATATTGGAATAGCTTGGATGATGGTTGTGCTAGCACGACGGCGGTGGATGTTTTGGTCAGTAGGTAAGTGCACTGTTTGATGTGGACTACGTGTGGAGGTAGTCAGCAGTTACTATTGTAGGAGACAGTTGGACACGGAGTTACTTGTCTAATCTCACATTTCAAATACTGTACTGATATGAGTGCTAGAATCATTAACATGACATTAGGTTAGAGTATGACGAGTTAGGCTGATCTCACTAAAAGAGGTGATGATACGCTGCACATGCACGATAATGTTACACACATTGGCACTACGACATATAGATAGAACAGTAGAGTATAGATACGGAGAGGTTCATGTATATATGATAAGTAATATCTTTTTTAAGTATTTGAGCTTATACATTGCTACACAGAGATAGGTGAATCTATATAGGTCTCTTTAAGTGAGTGTGATTATGTCATAGATTATGGAGAGCATTGAGAGAGGAGCGTTAGATTACAGATTTGAGACAGTTGGATGAGGTGAGAGAAGATGTAGTTACGACACGTGAGGTATCACACAGAGTTGGTGTAGCATTTCAGAATATCTATTTTTAGTTAGGGAGAGTTCGTGCTATTCGGCTATTTGTAACAATCTAATAGGTGAGTAGTGAATTATTTACTCTATTACTGACACTTATTTGAGGGGGGATAATGGCACTTTTATTGGTGGGGGGTGTTGTGTGGTGTGTTTTTGTTTATGATTAAGTGAAGAAGTGGAAAGTGATGTGGTTTATTATTGGGGGGAATTGGTTATTGTATTTAGTTTTAGAGAGGGTGGTTATTGTGGAGGATTTGAATATTTGTATGTGTGGGAGTGTATTGGAAGGGTTGGTATTTAAGGTAATTTAATATATAGTTAGGCTTGTATGGTGTATTTTATTTTATGAGTGGGGTATGTTTTTGTTATAATGAGGTGGGTATATATGAGGTGTTTATAGTTTTAGGTGATTATGTAAATATGGGTATTTGTTATATGAATATTTTGTATTGATGTAATGTGTTTTGAGTGTAAGTGTAATTGTTGGGAAATAAGTGGAGAAGAAAAATATTGGTTTATTGTAAAGAATATTTATAGAATTATTTGGATTGAGTTGATGAAATGTGAAATGTATTGTGAAGTGAGATTAATAGGGAAGATTTTGAAGGGTGATGTTAATTTGTGTGGATTAACCAGGATTATGAATATAGTAGGATTTAGTTAAGTGGGGAAAAATGAAATAACTGATTGGATATGCCTTGTGCATCAACATAATTATGTCTCTTTAAAGTAATTGATGCACTATTAAGTTTGGTAGGTCTCCAAACCCAACATGCTGAGGCCTTAACAGCATTAACCTGATTTGCCCTCACAGCATTAACTACTGCTGAATTTGGCCTAGCAGTATTAACTACTTTTGGCCTAGCATTATAAAATTTTCCTTTAGCAGTATTAACTTTTTGGCTAAAATTTTTGTTAGTTAATGATGTTCTTATTTGATAGGGCCTCTTTACAGTTGATTGTGCTAATTTAGAAAAATGTGACATTGGTCTAGCACTATAAACTATAGTTTTAGGATGAGCAGTATTAACAGGCCTAGCAGTATTAAGTGATCTTAGGCTAGTTTTCATTAAAACTGCTCTTGGAAGCATGTTCCTGTGAGCATTAGGGTGAGCCTTTTTAGCAGAATAATTATAATTCGCCCTTGTATAATTATTCCTAGTACCACCCTTTTCCTTTGATGGTAATTGCAGTTAGCCTGCACATGGTTAAAACTTCCACAAACAAAACAAGCTTTATTGTACATCACAAAGTCACTTCCTAGCTGTTAGGACTTCTGATTATTCTAGTTTCTTTGATTTCCCCTAGGACTTTGTGACATATACATTTCAGCATATTTAACTGGTTTCCTAACTGGTTTTTCTTGTTGTTTAGGTCTGACAAATTCAATCTTAGCAACAGTAGGAAAAATAGTTTTCTTATCTAACTTATCATCTGACACCAACTCCTTAACCAATATGGCATCAGGAGATTCCCTAACCTTATTAGAAATATCTTTACTAACACTCTTACTAGTCTTAGGTCCATAGCCTTCAAACTTAGGCTGTTGGAACTCCTCTAGACCAGAGTTAGACAAATCAACTTTTGTAGGTGAAAATAACCCTGTAAGAGGGAGGTGGAACAACATTATAGCTTACAAACCCCACACCCTTTCTACTTTTATCAGTTATCTGACTCCCTATTAATTTGTCTGACTCTTAGAAGCATTATCAAATTCAATTTTAAGTTGATTGCTTTCTTTTTCTTGCTTAAGCTTTTCTAACTCACTTTTAACCATGCTAATTTCTGAGTCTTTATATGAGATATCTCTTTTAAGAACAGCAAGTTGCTCATAAAAAAAACCTCATTCTTTTTGTAAAAGACAAGTTCTTCTTCTACAGATGCTAACCCTCTTTTATAAGTAGCTAAATTAAACTTAGATTTGTTAAACTCTATTCTTAAATCATCAAGTTGAGTTTTAAGAGTTTCAAAGCTTTTTAGACAGGTTTTTAAACAAGTTTTGTCATTATGTACCTCAGAGTCTGAAAAAGCCATAAGAGCCATGTTGTAGGAACTTCATCATCTACCATATAGCTCTAGTCAAAACCAGCTCCATCAATAGCCACTATGGCTTTGGAAGAAGTTTCTTCCACATTTATAGTCCTTCTAGAGTTGTCTTGATTCCTGTTTCTACTATCTTGGTTCCAAGGTCCTCTGCATTCCCTTGTAAATTGTCCCATCTTGTGACAGTTGAAACACTCCACCTTAGACTTGTCATATCCAGCTGTGTCACTCCTATTGATAGTGATCTTTCTATTAGTTTTCTAGAAAAACCTTCTTGTCCTCATGCTCAGCAATGCTAACTGCCACTTTAAATCCATCTCTTCTATGTTATCTTCATGGATTTGTTCAAGATCCTCATATACAAGTTGAGACCCGTTTGGTTGACTGGCCAAAAATGCATAAACAGTGTCAACACTTAAGTTAGCAGTACTAACTTGAGTACTAGCAGTGCTAACTTGAGTGCTAGCAGGGCTAACTTGAGTGTTAGCCATACTAACTCCATAAGCAGTATTAACTTCATTAGTACTGCTAGGTGATGACACAAAAGCCATATTCTTAGAACTTGAGCTTGAGCTTAAGCTTGCAATTCCTTTAACCTCTTGTTCAACAATCTTGAAATTGTTATAGATATCATCAAAGCTCATTATGTCTAGATCAGGTTTATTCTTCCAGACCACAACATGAGTATTCCACTCAAAAGGCAGACTTCTCAAAAATTTCAAATTGAGATCTTCTTGTGAAATATTTTCACCCAAGATAGCCAGCTAACTTACAATCTTCTAAAGCCTGTTAAAGATAAAGTCAAGAGACTCTATGCTTAAAGCACTAAAGTTCTCATACATTTGCTTCAAAAGAGTCTTCTGAGTCTTCTTTGTGGCTTCATTACCACCAAATCTTGTTTGTATAGCAGCAAACAAAGTCTTAGCATCCTTGTACTGATTAAATGTCATTAGATGTTCATTAGGAAGTGCCATTAGTAAAATACTTCTTACCTTCACATCATTCTTCTTTTGAGCATTTTCTTCAGTAGTTACAAGACATGGTATTAGTGAAGTTGAGGTACCATCAGCATTTGTTGTTGTTTGAGCTACTGGTTTAAATGAGTTTCCATTCTCTATGACATCCCATAGAGCATAGTCTTGTACTTGAAAGTATTGCTCAATCCTTAGCCTCCACATATTATATTCACCCTGTTTGAGAATGGGTAACTTTGCAGTAGTAGTGGTTTGAGCAGTTTCTAGATCCATTTCATCCTTGTGAGTAAAGAGTTCTTCTTGTTAGTTTCTTCTAGATCAAAGTTTCAGAACACAAGCTCTGATACCACTTGTTGATCCCAACTTAAGATCGATTCCTTAGCTTGTAAAGGTTAAGTTACTCTGGATAAATCCAAAACAACTATAGTAGAAATTTTGTGAATACTAAAGAGTATGAGGAATCTACTCATTAATATTTAGAAGAATATAAATAAAACAGTAAATTGTATGAATAATGATATCACTAAAAAGCTCTAATATTATTATTAATAATACGAGTACTTTGTGTAGTACTAGGGTTTACAACCTTGAAGCTATATATCAAAATGTGTGAATGTGTGTAAATAACCATAACCTAGGATCTCCTTTTATATACTAAGGAGTCCTTTACAAGATAACTATAGATCTTCTATCTTAATAAGATATACATATCTTTTACAAAAATATCTTATACTTATCCCGTAAGTAATCTTGATAAAATAATCTTCGTCTTTATCCTTCTGTCAGTAGAAACTCTTCTAACATTTGTAATCTTTCAGCAGTTGTAACCAGCAGCATTAACTTTTATTCCAGCAACACTAACTTAGCAGCAGTTACTTCCAAACAACATCAAGAAGCTTTTAATCCCAACATCGTGTTTTGATTAAATACATTTTTTGTGAGTTTATGTATCATAAAGTCAGGTTATGTTTATACTTTAATTTTCTCCCGTTACGAACTTGCTTGAATTATTGGTTTAATTTTGTCTGTTGATACATATATTATTGCTTGTGATGTGTTATATGCAAAAAGTGTTTTTTAATATCAAACGGACGTTAAACTATCAAATTTCGATTTAATTAAATCAAAATTCTTGTGAGTTTATGTGTCACAAAGTCGGTTTAGGTTTACACTATAATTTTCTCCCGCGACGAACTTGCTCGAATTAATTGATTTAATAAACTATAATTATATATATTTAAAGTTTTTGTTCTCTTTATCAATGACAAAATTTGCTAGTACACCAATGACATGCAAGGCATAACACATTTGGTAGGTTTATACCGTAATTTGCTCCAGCGAGTTCTTGCAAATACATGGTTTTAGCAAATGGTCTAGGGTTTGAGTAACCTTTAATCTTTTCCCGAGCTACTACATGTTTCGACATATGTGGTAGTTATTGGAAGAACTTGTGTCTTTTGACACATGCAGAGTACATTATAGGGTTTGTTCATTCTTTGATCTTTTCCCATGATAAAAGTTAACAAAATAGTTTTCTTAACTTGTGTTACAAAGATGTATGCATGCTTCTTTGTACACTTTTTGATACACGTTTTATCAAAACTTATGTGAATACCTATGTGTAATTTAAGTATATGTCTCCCAATCTAAGAACACTTGAAATTGCCTTTCACTCTCTGGTCAGACCTCAGGTGAATTGCAACCCAAGGCAAATTTTCTATATAGGTCAGACCTATGTTAATTTTTGCACGTTCTTGCATTGGTTGACTGAATAGAGTATGGTTGGTAAGACCTTTGACCCAAGGCATAAGATGAGACAAAACATGACATGACATTGCAGATTGTTTCTCTAATGCAATGAGTCTCATAAATCTAAGAATTGCACTTTTAATGTAATTATCGCATGCCGCTTACCTATTACCCCATTTGTTTACTAGTTGGTCAAACTTTCTATAATAAGTGGAGTTCACGTAGGGTCTTAGTATTTTAGTAATTAATTGGGTAGTTAATTTATTTAAGAATTAATTATCGAAAATACTATATTTTGAACTTTGTTTTTCATTGTAGATGGTTGGTCAAGCTGTAAACAATTCGGGTTTCGGGCTTTCTTTGAGAAAGAGAAACTTTATGGTCCTAACTTTATCGATTGGTTCCGTAATATGAGGATTGTCCTTACGACCGAGGATAAATTAACCTATTTGGATTATCCCCCTATTCCTGCTCCTAGACAACAGATTTCTCCAGATGTTCTTGTTGCCCATACTAAATGGGTTAAGGCATCTAAGGATATTTCTTGGCTCATGCTTGCCAGCATGAGGCCAGAACTCTAAAAGAATATGGAACACTTTGTTGATTATGACATGCTTCAGGAATTGAAAACTATGTTTTCACAACAAGCAGAACATGAACCCCTTCAAATTGTGAGAGCTTTTCATGTGTGCAAGAAAGAAGAGGGTTAATATGTTAGCTCATATGTTCTAAAGATGAAGAGCTACATAGATAACTTGGAACAACATGGTCACCATGTGTCATTAGGCCCTGCAGTGAGCTTAATTCTAACCTCTTTGTTTAAGGAGTATGATGGATTCGTCCAAAATTAAGATATGCATGGCATGGGGAAGATTGTGAATGAGGTTCATGCCATGCTCAAGTTACATGAACAATCGCTTCCTAAGAAAGATGCTACTCCTGCTATAATGGCAATCAAAGAAGGAAGGATTCGGAAAGCAAAGAAAAACAAGAAACCGCAAATTGCTGCTCAGAAAGGTAAGGGTATGTCTAAGCTTGCTTATGCTCCCAAACCAAAGATCCCTCCTCTATAAAAGAACGATAACCTTGCAAAGGACACGATCTGCCACCAATGTGTTGAGGTGGGTCATTGGAGAAGGAATTAACCTGGGTATCTCGTCGAGTTGATGATGAAGAAGAAGCAAACTAGTGGTGCTAGTACATCAAGTATCTTTACAATAGAACTTTATTATTTTCCTAATAAATCTTGGGTGTATGAAACTGGTTGTGGTACTTACACCTGTAATACTACTCAAGGACTTAAGGGAAGCAAGAAGCTGAAGCCAAGAGCTTTGAATATGTACGTGGGTAATGGTCATTGTGCAACTATTGAAGCAATTGGAAGTTTTAATTTATCTATTCCTAAAGTTTTAGTTATTGTATTAGACAATTGTCACTATGCACCTTCTATAACTAGGGGTGTAATTTCATTTTCTTGTTTGAATGATAATGTATTTGTTAATGGTTTTGAGAATGGTGGTATTTTAGTTTCTAAAGATAATTTACTTAATTTTCATGCTATTCCTCGTAATGGTATTTATGAAATTGATTTACATTCTTCTAATTCAGATGGTAGTTCTATTTATGCTATTAGCAATTAAAGAGCAAAGTTAAACTTGGACTCTACTCTCTCATGACACTGTCATCTTGGACACATTAACAAGAAGAATATTGAGAAGTTGCAACATGATGGACTTCTTATATCAACTGATGATGAGTCTTTTAATAAATATGTTTCATGTATGTCTGGTAAGATGGCACGCAGGCCTTTTCCGCATCAAACGTAAAGAGCTAAGGATCCACTTAGACTTATACATACCGATGTGTGTGGCCCACTTAGAACTATACCAAGACAAGGAGCTAATTACTTCATTACCTTCACTGATGACTTTAGTCGTTATGGTTATGTTTACTTGCATAAACACAAACAGGAAGTCTTTGAAACTTTTAAATTTTTTCAAAGAGAAGTACAAAATCAGCTCGAAAAGACCATAAAAGCTCTACGTTCTAATCATGGCAGAGAATATGAGTCAAGAGTTTTTGGATCATCTTAAGGAGCATGGAATAGTTTCCCAATGCACTCCTCCATATACACCACAACATCATGGTGTGTCTGAAATGTAAAATACAACCTTGCTAGACATGGTCCGCTCTTTGATGAGTCAAACTACTCTACCTAAGTTCTTTGGGGATTATGATCTTGAGTCTGCTGCATGCATTCTTAATATGGTTCTAAGTAAGAAGGTTGAAAAGACACCATACGAGGTATGACATGGGCAAGCCCCTAAGTTGTCTTACTTAAAGGTATGGGGTTGTGAGGCACTTGTTAAGCGCGATAAGCTTATCAAACCTGACAAACTTGAACTTAGATTTATTAAGTGTATCTTTGTAGGATACCCAAAGGAAACAATGAGTTAATCCTTCTACTACCCACCCGAGAACAAAGTTTTTGTTGCTCAGAATGTTGAGTTCTTTAAGAATAGTCTTATATCACAAGAAGCAAGTAGGAGTTTAGAAGATCTTGAAGTAATTCAAGAAGAAAATACGCATCCTTTTGAAAACACTTGCTAACATCATGATGAGGATGAACAAGAAATTGTTGAACCTAAAAGTTATTTAACTCGCGTTTGTAGGCCCATAAGGACACGACATGCCCCAGATCTAATGTGCTTATATGTCGATGCTGGGGAGCATGAGTTAAGGGATCATAATGAACCCGCTAACTACAAAGCCGCATTATGAGATCCTGAATCTGATAAATGGCTTAAAGCTATTAATGTGGAAATGCAATCCATAAGAGATAACCAAGTATGGAACTTAGTTGATCTTCCCCCTAACGCTAACCATTGGTAGCAAGTGGCTCTTTAAGAAGAAGATTGACATGGATGGCAATGTACACACCTATAAAGCTCGTCATGTAGCGAAGGGCTTTACTCAAACCTACAAGATTGAGTATGAAGAAACCTTCTCTCTTGTTGCAGACATTAGACCTATTAGGATTCTTATAACTATAACCGCGTACTATGACTATGAGATTTAAAAATGGATGTCAAAACTGCCTTCCTCAATGGGCATCAAAAAGAAGAAATCTATATGGTGCAACCTGAATATTTTGACAATAAAAAATATCCAAACCAAGTATACAAGCTCCAACGTATCATTTATGGACTAAAGCAAGCATCAAGACAATGGAATAAAAGGTTTGATGAGGAGGTCAAGAAGTCTGGTTTCATTCAAAACTATGATGAGCCATGTGTATATGTAAAAGCTAGTAGAAGTAATGTTACTTCCTTAATCTTGTATTTCAATGACATATTAATCATGGGAAATCACATTTCAATGTTACAAGATGTAAAATCGTATCTTGGAAAGTTTTTTTCTAGAAAAGATTTAGGAGAAGCAGTATACATCCTTGGAATCAAGATCTATAGAGACAGATCTAGGCGATTAATTGGTTTATGTCAAAGTGCTTACATTGAGAATCCCAATGTAAGAAAAGCCAATACTAAGCAAGGCTCAAGGTGCTTCAACACTTGCTTAGGTGAAGCGCATGCAGAGAATTCCTTATGCCTCGGCTATAAGATCTATCATGTATGCAATAAGATGCACTAGACCTGATGTTGCGTTCGCTCACAACTTAACAAGCCGATTTCAATAGAATCCAGGAGAATTACACTCGACTGCTGTTAAAAATATTTTGAAGTATCTTAGGAAAACTAAAGACATGTTTCTTGTTTACGATGGTGATATGACACGGGAGCTCAGAGTCACTGATGCTAGATATCAGACAGATGTTGACGACTCAAAGTCTAAGACTGGATATGTCTTCGTTTTAAATGGAGGCGCTGTTGACAGGAAAAGTGCCAAGCAAAACACTATATCAACATCATCTATAGAAGCTGAATATATGGTTGCTTGAGAAGCTTCAAAGGAAGCTGTTTGGATCAGGGTCGTCCTATAGATTCTAGGGGCCATGTGCGATAACTTAAAACAACGGTTCTTGAAAATGAATGACTTAAATATGTGATAAAACTACACAAATATTCAACATTTTTGCAAGTCATTTTGAACTTATTTTGAGTTATATCTAGAGATTGTGGACATAAATGTAAATAAAATAATTTTTGAGGGACCAAAAGTTAAAATGGCCAAAAAATGATCTTCTTCCTCATTTTATTCCCCTGTACCATACCCTATCAGATACACTATGTTTTGATTTTTTTTCATATTATAAATCCCTTGAATTAGTAATTTAACGTATTTTTATCAAAATTAAAGTTGCTTGAAATGTTTTTTTTAGATTTTAGCTTAAAACTAGAATTTATTAGCCCTAGTGCTAAAAAACTTAGGGGCCCCATTGGGTGCCCTGTGCGGTTGTGTACTCTGCACACCCTCAAATCCGACCATGGTTTGGATAAGGAAGTTTAATTCTGTGGTTGGTGTTATTCCCACAAATAAAGAACCAATTCCAATGTATTATGACAATACGCATGCCATGAGTATAGCTAATGAATCTAGAATCACTAGAGGAACCAAGCGTTGCCGAACCAAAGTTCACTATCTACGAGAAGTGATTGAATTGGATGACATAAGGTTGGTCAAAGTTCACACAGATGAAAACGTAGTTGATCGTTTTACTAAGTCATCGCCTATTAATAAGCCTTCTGAGTCATACTAAGAGTATACGACTTCTTCCAGCAAGTAGTCTCATGTAAATATGTGTTTTTAGTATTTGGAAAATTGGGATATTATAAACAGTTTTTTTCATGATGAATTAATATACATGGTATTTGTTTTCACTTATATAATAATTGTGTCTTATATTTGCATGTTCAATCTATAAATAATTTAACTATTCTAAATACGTCCATTGTCGGTTAATAATATGAGAATATTGTTAAATTAAAGCAAATGTAAGCGTTTGGTTATATTCTTTTGAATATATGGATTGTTTTTGCCAAACTCATATATTATACATAAGGGATTCATGCTGGACTTCCCAAACCTTTGAATATTTACTTTATGGATCCTTTTCATGAGTAATATATCAAAAATGGTTGTATTAATCATCTTTAGACTTGAGATGCAAGTATATCTTGAATGTGTGGATATTGCTTTTTGATTACAGTCAAACGCTATCCTGAATAAGGTAGTTATAAAGGCTATTTTAGAAGTAATGTGAAGCACATCTACGACACTTATAGTCAAAATAGAATTTGTTCCTCCTCTTGTCTTGTGCAGAATGATACTATTGGCGCCTCTCGCTGAATTAATTAGATGTTCACATAGCCATGCCTAAAGTGTAAGTCAAGATGATACTTGATTACATTTGGTAATCTGAATTAATATCTATAATGAGAAACTAAATAGTTAAACTATATGGAATGAGTTAGGATCCATATCCATGATTTAATAGTATCTGAAACAAGAGGATGTTTAATATTTATAATAACAAACCATTATACTGAGATGTTTTTTAAAACCATGCCTCATGTATTTCTGGGAGCAATGAGGTGTTGCTAGACGCTTACCATTGTTAGTATGTGATGCGTATTATTTGTTTAAAATAAATTTTACAAGTTTTCAATTTATTAAACTCATCTACCGATATCTACACGCACTAACGGGCAGAGAACCCGGTCGTATGTAGTGCATGACTTGGTAAATCTGAGGTCATCCCAAGAGCTAAGTTTAAATAGTTTTAATTTTATTAGTGTCACAAAAATGGTTTTGATTTGATTTGAAATTTTGACAAAAAAATAAATGCGAAAAGAAAATAGGGTAAAAGTAATTAGGGAGAAAAACGTGCTAGCCTAGTTATTTCATTACTACTATGATGATGTGTATTTCCTGTGCGATATCTAAGTATCATTTTATTAGTGGTTCTAATATCAACAGACGTAAATCGGCATTAGAGGTCTGCCATATACTTCCTGCGATCTCGAATCCCCTGCAAGTCACAAAGGTAGGGCATCCAAGTTGCAGTGATTAAACCCTAACTATCCTAAAGACCTGTCTATAACCTAGATAGATTATGTGAAGAATCATTTAAAGCTCCTAGGATTAAAAATAACAAAGTATTGATACGCAGCAGAATACAAATAAATAACAATGTTATTTTCATAAGGTTTTACATACATACATCAAGCCCCAATTCTATATGATTAGTATAGAACGGTTACCTAACTGTAACAGGATCAAAGAAACCTTTGATCTTAGAGCTAAACCACACTAGATGTCTACATCACACCTATACGTTTTGGGTGCACACATAAACTATGTCTAGGGATCTCTTTATATAGAGAGTCCATAAGACTTACAAAGGAAATCTAATTGTATTAGGAAACTAAATATTTTCCTAATCTTTGATCTTTATCTTTTAAGCGAATCTTTTAGAATCCTCCATCTTTTATAGAATTCTATATTGTCAATTTTTGATCCTTTTGTTTCATTCTTTATCCTTTTGAGCAAGTTCTTTTGTATCATCAAATCAATAATTCCCAACAATCTTCCCCTATTTGATGATGACAAAACAAACACTGATGCCAAGATGATCCATAGTAGCTTGATCTTCAACAAAGCTTTGTCTTCAACTTAAGCACTTGAACATCTTGTACATCTTTAAATCTGATCTATGAATGAAACAAAATCTTCTCCTTAACTTGATATTTCCTTTGAACTTGTTGAAACTTCTTCAATCTTATTCCATGTCGTGCCACCACACATAATAAGGTTCAAATCATATCATCTCTGTAACATCTTCCCCTTTTTGTCATTATCTATTAGGGGGCTTGTAAACATATGCAACTTTGATCTTTACAACTACAAACCATATATTAAACTTCTAATCCAAGCTTTCTAATGTCTCAAATTAACCTCTATGACGCATAATAAGAATAATAAATTCGAGCAATAGAAACTTAAACTATCAGTAGTAATAATCACTCAGCAATAGTAATAAGGTTTAACTTGTTTTGCGCAAGTGAAAACCTTTCCCTCAAGTGGTACATGTAACATATCCAAATGGTTAAACACTTTATCATATTCTTCCCCTGAAACCAATATGTTAACCATCTCATGACCAAAAGTAATATAATCAACCATAAGAATCTGTACCAATAACTAACTAACAGTAGTAACAAATACCATGTAGTACCATCCATGAAGCGCAGCACTAAAAATGACTAACAGTAGTAATCTATACCAAGCAGTAGTAATAATGAAGAGCAACATTAAAATGGTTGAACAGTAGTAAAAATACACTAGCAGTATTAACTACTAACTAGCAGTATTAACTGTTGTAGAGCAGTAGTAACCATGTAAGAAGCAATAGTAACTTCCAATCAGTATTAACATGATAACCACTTCAATAAAATTTTCACAAGAACCTAAACTCAAACTCTTAGCTTCCACTTTTATATCACCTTTACTGTGATTACACTTCGTATTCATCATCAACTTTTGAGGTTTTTAGAAATTAGGGTTTCCAAAAAAAATGATTTAAGAATTAAAACCTTAATTTTCACAAACTTCTTTATCCTCTTCATTCCTCAATACCTTCTCTTTAATACCCAAGTTTTCAAAGAAAAACTTCCAATAACAATAACAAGAACACTAATTAAAACAATGATGAAAGAGAAGTAAAACCATACCAACTTTAACTTTTCTACAGCAGATTTCAAAATTTTATATCTTTCAATTAAAAGCTCAAATTATAGATCCCTCCGATGAGAATATGCCTTTATGAGTAAAGAACCTTCAATAAAAATTTTGTTAAGATCCAACGGTTAACGAATGAGATATTCCCTTTTTACCACAGTTGTGCAGAAAGTGACAAAAATAGAAACCAAAATTGAATTTTTTAGGTTTCTTTGAATACAAAATCTTCTTTCTTCGATTGTAAAACCTTGTAGATCCTAGATCATGAGCCACTTGGCTCTGATACCAATTATGAAGAATCGTTTAAAGCTCCTAGGATGAAAAATAACAAAGTATTGATATGCAGCGGAATATAAATAAAGAACAATGTTATTTTCACAAGGTTTTACATACATACATCAAGCCCCAATTCTATATGATCAGTATAGAACGGTTACCTAACTGTAACAGGATCAAAGAAACCTTTGATCTTAGAGCTAAACCACACTAGACGTCTACATCACACCTATATGTTTTGGGTCCACACATAACCACACACATAGACTATGTCTAGGGATATCTTTATATAGAGAGTCCATAAGACTTACAAAGGAAATCTAATTGTATTAGGAAACTAAATCTTTTCCTAATCTTTGATCTTTTTTTTAAGCAAATCTTTTAGAATCCTCCATCTTTTGTAGAATTCCATATTGTCGATTTTGATCCTTTTGTTTCATTCTTTATCCTTTTGAGCAAGTTCTTTTGTATTATCAAATCAATAATTCCCAACATATCATAAACCCCCTATGAAAGAGTTTCTGGGCTTTTTAAGTGTTTAATGTGATAGAGGCGGTATTGGGTAAATTCCTATACTAGGGATAGATTCCAACCTACCCTAGTACCTCATTAACCTCATGTTCAACTAGTCCGCCTAATAACAGAATTAACAAGATCTAAACCACCCTCAACACTACCAAACTCAGGGATCGATGACAGACTAAAAGGATATCCAATAAAGTGATAATTAAACAAGAAACATTCAACAAAACAATAGTAAATTCATTACTAGGCCAGTACTAGAAGTGCTTAGCCGCTCATGGTAACAATACATCAAGAATGAAAGGAATCATGGATTTAATCATCATTAGTCTTACAAAATGCGTTTATGAACGATTAAATACAAAATTAAGTGTAGTGATTTCTCCCTTGTACTTCTGGTGGAATTCTTCGACCTCTAGAAGCTTGGTTCGCCCCTTGATACTGTGATGGAAGGGTTGATGTCGAATGTGCTGAATGAGGGCTCTATTTATAAGTTTCGAGTATGTTATGGCGTAACTGTTAAGTATTTGTTACGTCGTAACCATGCTGATGTGGATTTCCTTTATGTAGGCTTAAAGTGTGTTACGGCGTAACCGTAACGCCATGGTTACGCCGTAATGCTGACTAGGATAAGTAATCCTTCTTCAACGTGGCAAGTTACGGCATAACGATAATGAAGTAGTTACGCCATAACTGTGGTGCTGACTCATTCCTTCTTTAATCTTGGTTATGGCGTAACTCTTGCGGGGTGGTTACGCCGTAACCAGCCTTGAAAACCTTCATTTGCTTGATTTCCACGTCCAAATCTCGTGTCTCTTGCTCCAATGATTGAGTTCTTCTTGTAAACTAAATACAAAGTGATTAAGTATCATTTCCAGGCATTTATACAATAATTACAAGCATTTTGATAGGGATTTTGATACTAAAAAGTATTAACTATTTGATGTTATTAGTATGAACTAATGAGCTACGCCAACTCACAAGTGAGAGTTGTTGGAATGTGCTCGTTACTTAGTAATTATTTATACGACTAAGAAATACACGCGCCTATCAGAGGCACATATATATACATGAAGAATACGTTTATTATAATATATATATATATATATAACTCTTATATTTATTAATTATAGTAATATATTTCATGAAATAATTTAACGGTCGTTATTTTAACCGTTAGACGTGATAAACTAATTTAATATGCGTTAAATACAAGAGAGGGACTTATATGTATGAAAACCAAACTCTTGGATCCCTTCTCCCTTGGTCGGTCGAATAGAAGGATCTTGGAGGGGGTTGGTTGTCGTTTTTGGAAAACTTGAGGAGGTGGTGACTTAACTTAGAGAGAAGAAGTTTAATTAATATATATATATATATATATATATATATATATATATATATATTCCTCTGGTCTCATAAAAATTCCCACAACATAGAAAAGACAAAACAACACTCAAACCAAAGTTCCTTTATTCTCTTGTGTTATTTACATATGGCAGAAAAAAACCCATAAAGGGTTTTATTGTTTTGTTTGATCCAATTCAAAAGTAAGAACAAAGTGTTTCATTGTTTATTCGTGAAGTAATCACTAACATCCTAACGTATTACGTGGACGTGTAGTGTGTGCATTCCATAGAGGTGATAATTTAATCACTAACTGTTTCAAGAAAAGAATGAAGATCAAGAAAAATATCAATAGTCTTAGTAATTCTATTGATCTGAGGTTGGTACAATCATATTTTTATTTTATTTGTTAATTCATAACATCAAACTAGATTCATTCGTTGTGTACTCGTAGTAATTTGTTACTAGGTTATCAAATCCCAACATTGTTGCCATACAATTACAGGTCCATTCCTAGGCTTTCCATGTGTGACACGGTTTCTCTTCGTCCACCAATTTCATCATTAGCATCATTTTTGGGCACATCATCAACACACATTTGGATAAATAAGAAAGGACATGCAATGGAGTACTAATAGAATACACAAACAACCAGACTATAAAGTAGATAAATAAAAACCAGTAAGACGATAAATAATCAGATATTTTGGTACGAATAATCAAATGGAAAAACAAAAGTAAATGACATATAAATAAGTACGACAGATAAACAGATATAGGAGACCAGCTATAGTTATGAATGACCTATAAGAGACGAAATAAAAATCAAGACAAAAAATAACAAAAGTTAACCAAATAGATCCCTGATCAAATCAAGGGTTACCAACCCAAGATTTTAAGATGACAGGCCTATCAGATATCGTAGCGAAAACAAGATCTGAGTATTCAGCTCCAATAGATTAAGACCACCAATCTAACAAAACATTCACTTAGGGTTTTGGTTGGATTTAAAGCAGAAACACCCAAACCATAACTTTGAAAAATTAAGGTCTTCTTCAATATCCAAACCCAGCCGATCCACAGGTCACCACAAATAAGCCGAAAGAGAAACATTAGTTAATGAACCACCAAATTACTTGATTTCACAAAACCCTAAAAATTAGGGTTTCACAAAATCGACAAATGGGAGAGAATCAAAGCCTAAGGCTCTGGTACTATGTAAGAATTTATAAGTTGTGCATATAGACACCATAATCAAAAGAAGAAGTCGGCTAATATACCAGCCTAAAGGTTTTATTATTGATGATTTAAACCGTTACACAAATGATTATTATCTAATGAGATAATAAACCTAAACTGGTAACTAAACGATTACAAATAACTTAGAATGATTAGGACAATGGTTGGGATGTGAGGGAGGCTTGTATGGTGGTTTCGTGTCTGTATACAGGGAGAGAGTAGGCTACATATAGCCTAAGAAATATTTATTAAGCCCTTCAACAATGAGAACTATCCAAAAGCAATATGAAACTTTATTTGCACTCTAGATCCTTTAATAAAGATGAGGCTGCTACTTGAAACTGAAACACACTAATCACATAATAAGCAAGGAGAAAAAGTACAAGATTATATTACTCCACATATTATTATTACTAGCTTATTTCAAAATAAATAAATATTATTTTTTTATCCGATAAATAGATGCAATGTGTCTTATTGCATGTTAAAAATTTTCGATATAAACATAACACCAGGAACCTTAATTTTATTACTAGCATTCTTGTAAATGGCTACTCAACATTTTATTATTAGATGTTGATCTTATCATATTATCTTCTCGAGTCGGTTATTTTCTATTTAGATTGAGTGATGCATGAACTCGAGTGTGGGTTTTGAAGATAACTTAGAATGTGACATTTTATTATGGCGACCCAAAGACGAAGCATGAGACGCACCTAGACTCAGACTATATGTTTAAGAATTTTAAAGTAACATGGATCTGTAATCTTTATTATATACAATAAAAAAACATGCCACTTTACACGTCATGAATGACATAGAAAATGACATGACATTTTCTGGATGTTTGATTTTAAATGGCTAGTAATTCGCTTGTCCTTTATTAATGACCAATATATAATATTATAAATATAAAAGATAATACTAGAACAATAAGAATTGGGCTAGGTCCATACAATATATATTAAGCCCATATCAGAAATATCTACCAACGGGGATGGAATCAAGGGGTCCTAGGATACCCATAGATTTGTTTGATTTAATGTTAATAATAAACATCGATTGTTCCTAAATGAATCTTACTAATTTTATTGCTTTAACTGACCTCACTAGCAAAATGCTATGTATGATGAATATAATGCATTGGTTAAAAATGGTACTTGGATTCTTCAACCTAGACCACCTAATGCTAACATTGTCCATTCCATGTGGTTGTATCAACATAAGTATCATGCGGATGGATCTCTGAGCCGCTATAAGGCTTGTTTAGTTTCTAAGGGTAGTAGTGAGCAACTTGGAGTTGATTGTGATGAGACATTTAGCCCGGTGGTTAAACCGGCTACGATTCACACTCTTCTTAGCCTGGCATTGTCACACAATTGGCTTGTTCATAAACTTGATGTTGAGAACGCTTTTCTTAATGGTGACCTCATTAAGATTGTGTATACGTTTCAACCGTGATGCTTTATGGATACTAGTTATCCACATCATGTTTTTTGTTTGCAATGATCGTTATATGTTTTAAGACAGGCATCTCATGCCTAGTTTTAGAGATTTGCAGGTTTTGCTACTCGTGTTGGTTCACCTCTAACCAGTGTGATTCTTACTTGTTTATTTTTAGGCGTGGTGCTGGGGTTGCATATTTATTGATTAACGTGGATGATATTATACTAATATATTCTTCTATAGCTTTAATTTGGAGTATTTTTACATCTCTTCGCAAGGAGTTTAATATGACTTTTGATGTTCTTAATCATTTCTTGAGGATTTTTGTCACTCATGATTCTACAGGGATGTTTCTCTATAAAAAGTACACTTTATAACTTCTTATGAGAGCAAATATGATTACTTGTAACCCCACTCAGACCCCAACTAACACTAAGTCCACGCTTGGTCCCAAAGGGGTTCTTGTCGCGGATCCTACACTTTTTTGTAGTCTTGTAGGTGGTATACAATATGTCACGTTTACACTCCTTGATTTATCTTATGTTGTGTAGTAGATTTATCTCTATATGCATGATCCTTGAGAGTCCCACTTAGCAGCTCTTAAGCATATTTTATGTTATGTTCAAGGAACTTTAGATTTTAGTTTACAGTTATATGCTTCTTCCATTGATTCCCTCATTCCATATTCGGATGTAGACTGGGCTAGTTGTCCGTCTAATCGTAGGTCTATCTTTGGTCGTTGTGGTTATATTGATGAGAACTTACTCTCATGGTCTTTTAAACGAAAAAACACTATCTCTCGATCCAGTACTGAGGTTGATTATCGAGGTGTTGCTAACATTGTTGATGAAACTGCATGGCTTCGCAACTTGCTTCGCGAACTTCACACTCCGCTGTTGTCTGCTACTTTGGTTTATTGAGATAATATGACTGTTGTGTACTTAACAGCTAATCATGTTCAACATCAACAGATGAAGTACTTGTGATTGATATTCATTTTGTTTATGATATGGTTGGTAAAGGACATGTTTGTGTTCTTCATGTGCCTTATCGATACTGGTTAGCTGGCATCTTCACTAAGGGGGTGCCTTATGTTTTATTTGAGGAGTTCGTACTAGTTTGAGTGCTCGATCATCTCTTGCTCAAATTATGTGGGAATTTTAGACTGTAGTTATATTGATATGTAATTAATCTCTACTACATTGTAATGCATTTGGGACATTTCCCTAAATGACAAAGCTTAAAATTCAGACATTTTGTTAAGGATCAAAAAACACCTTTTCAGAGGGTCTTGGTTGATCAAAGAACATAATATGTATCATTGTGGTTTTAGTGAGAGAAAGTAGATAGAGGGTGAGATGAACAAAAAGAAGAAAGATTAGATTGAAAGAAAAAATGAGAAAAATGAATGTTCACCAACCACCCCTCATGGAGAGCCATGAGGGGTATTTATACTAAAAGAAAAAGCAAAGTATTCTTAGTTTACATAAATGACCCCTACGTGACACGCGGTGTCCAAGACTAGTCTAATTCCCGTGTAAGATGCCAGCTTTACTAAAAAGTGATGCTAACAATCTCCCTCCAAGATGGCGTCACACGTGAATTGGTTACAATGTTCCCTACAAGCAAAAATAAAAAAAATGATAAGAATGAAGTCCAGTATTCCTTGAGAATATCTTCGACGATCTACTTGAATACTCCAGCTTTATTTCATTAGCTTGTAGACGAACATACTGCTGAAATCGTCAGCTCCCTCCTAAACAGGCACCCTTGAGACTGATAAGAATTAATGCACTAGTCTTCTCAAAGACCTCCTTTCTCATTTAAGATACTCTAAGGGAGGGGATGATATCATCAACATTGACTCACTTAGGAAGCATTCCAGTTTTGTTTGAATTCAGCCCAAAGTACACATTTTATCTCCATTTCGAAGTCAAAACCGTAGCACCAAAATCAATTAAGACCCGAAAATGTACTTTTCTCCCTCTACGAAAGTGCAGAAATGAATTGCTACACCAAAGTCAATTAAGTCCTGAGTGTACGCAATTTGTTCCTCTATGTAGTCTAAATGGTAACATCAAAGTCAATTGAGTCCAGGATGTAACCATTTAAATTGTTTCGCCAAAGTCAAATAAGTCCTAAGTGAAAGCAATTTATCCCGCTGCGTAGTCGAAACTATAACATCAAAACGGTAACATAAAAAATCAACTAAGTATCGGATGTACACATTTCTCCCTCCAGGATGATGACTGACTAAGGAATCATCCTATACATGTGTATATCTTATGCCAACTGGAACTGCTTACTTAGCTTCATAACCCGTGATTGCTTAAGCAATAGTCTGTGAGAAGATGTCGGTACTCTCTTTATAAATCTCTCTTGATCAACTCGATTTAAATTCCCTTATCTATTATGTAGGCTAATACTGATGACCACTGATGGAGACATCCTGATGAAGCGAACCCAAGAATGAAGCAAAAAATCCTGACTTAAGACTTAATCTTGTATTATCCGCGTCACAAAGAACAGTGCAGAGGCAAATCTCTAAGTACCATATACCCGTACCAAAGTATACAAAAAATACAACATCTCATGAAAAACTCCTTAACTGTGTGAGACACTGAGTACTACAATGTAACTCCTTAAAGTGATAGCTACTTTGTGGGTATAGGGAGAAAGAATCACAAACGCAACTAGATATCCAAGTCTTTGTCACAAATCATATATGCCCGAACAAGTCATCTTCATTGAATAGAAAGAGAAAAATCAAAGACAAAATAAGTACACTCCCCGTGAAATCCTACTTCAATCCTAAATAGGTAACATCATACAAAAACCCCGTGGTCATTAAAATTTAATAGTAGCCATTATGAATAAAGGTGAATTTTGATAAGGATCATTTGTAGTGTAATGTATTATGTTTGTTGTGTTGTTGTTTGTGATTTTTGACGTTGTTATGATCGTTAACGGATATCGGGCTCAAAAAATATACCATAATAACGGCTCGTCTAAGTAATAAACCCAGTCATTTATACATTTACCCGACAAGAGAATGTTCAATACTTGGCTTAATTCGATAACGTGAGCCCAATATAGATAAACCATAAACATTATGGCTCATTTAAATCATAACTCAGCCCTATTCATTTTTGGTACAATTCGGATACACAGCCCAAAGTGTGTGATAGCAAATCACTAGCCCATCAACACATTCAATCCTATAAATCAGCCTATCAAATATACTAGGCCTAACTTGTATCACCATAATTCTTGGTCCAAGAGTTTATATAGGCCTGGTCTGCCAAAACAATATTGTACCTAGCCCACATTTTTGTGTTATAGCTCAGTTCTGCCAAAATCCATAGAACCCGGTCCATTTATGAATTAGGGATATAAAAGTAGAAGCAATCCCTAATTTATCTCATATTACCAGAAACCCTAATCCTTTTCTTAGTCGCCCCCTTTTTATTCCTCCCTAAGTACAAGCAAATCTGGATCCATTCCGCATAAACCTTCGACCCATTCATTTAATCAATTAACCAATCTGCCATAAACATCCATTGCATTTCATAAACGCAACAAACTTCTTCTTCTTGAATCTGCTTTGCTCGAATGTTATGGCTTCAAGATCCTTCAGTAAAGGTCTCGGGTAGGTTTTGATTGCTTGATTACTCTACCAAAACAAAAGAGTGATTATGACATAATTGTTATAGATCATTCTTTAATTTTGAATATTGAGAGAGGGTGTATAACCTTTCACAGATCTATGATCATTTTATTCAATTTATGTGTCAATCAAAACAAAGAAGGATGATAACATAATTGTTATTATGCGTCCTTTAATTTCGTAAATCAAAGGGTTAACCCAACAGAGATCGATGATGATGTTGTGTTTCGTCTAAAAAAATTGGTGACAAATAAACACAAAATTCAAGATTTAGTCTTTGTGTATTTTCTATTTTGAGTCATGTTAGAAACATAATTTCACAGTCTAACAAGTGAAGCTCGGTCTTGAAGAAAATTGGCGTTTCATAGCTCGATAGTTAGTTAATTAATTGTAATGTTTTAATGATGTAAACGGGCCAAGATACAAAAATCCCAGATAAAGCCCTCAAAGGCCTCCTAGGCTGATCCTCTTTAGAGTATAAATACTCTATGTTTTTCTCTTTCTTAGGTAAGCTAGTCAATATTACTTTTAGGGTTTCTAGCCACCAAATTGTTCTCTTTCAATTTTTCAATCAATCCTTGTTTAATTTAATCTCTTGATTCTACATATCATTGTTAAAGGTTTATATGAATGATCATGGAACCTACAAGTCATAAAGATGGAGATGGATTGATATGAGATGGATAATTGTGACGAAGGGCTTAGGATTAGACATTGGATTTGTTGATATTAATTGTGACGAAGGGTTGTATGATGTTTATGTTGAGGTTGTGTTGATGTTTTTGTATATAAGCTTGTCGAGTCTGTCCTTACTTCTACATTTCTGTTTGATCTTGGACACAACTCAGTGAGTTTGACCTGGGTCAACTCGGTAAATACCGAGTTGACTCGGTTGCGTATCCGGTTACAACTGCAACTGCGTATTCAGTTATGCTTGTAAACTGCGAGTTTGGTTGACCTTGGAAACTGCGAGTTTGGTTAATCTTGTAAACTTGCGTATTCAGTTGAGCTAGAAGCTGCGAGTTTGGTTAACTTGCAAAACTGCGAGTTCGGTTAACCTTGAGAACTGCGAATCTGGTTGATGAAAGAACTGCTAATTCGGTGTCCTTCACAAAAAAACAAAAACGTACTATCGTCCTTGTGTCCTTTCTTTTGTTGTCTTGTAACAGAAACCAACAAACACACCCTTGATCTTATCTTCAAAAATAAGGAGATCTAAACACCAGAAATAATAAGCTTCAAAAAGGTTTTTAACCATCCAATAAGCTTTGAAATAAGCAGTAGACCAGCCAATAAGACCAATACAAGGATGAAATACACTCGACATACACCCAAAAATGACTAGACATCAGCCAACAAAGAAACAAAAGGTGTAACCCAATAAGCTCTCAAATAAGCTGATAGATGGGCCAAGAAAAGGGTAACCGATTCAAAAAACTCTCTTTTGATATACATTAGACTTGATGATACACTAAAAGGATTAAACCTTTGTTGAAAAAAAACTGATGTTGTGGCTTTTTCTTTAAAAATAAGCTACGAAAATAGCTTAAAATAAGCTGAAATAAGCACGAAATCACGAAACAACACACAATACAAAACACCCCCGGTTTGCTCTGATACCACTTGTTAAGGATCAAAAAACACCTTTTCGGGAGGTATTGGTTGATCAAAGAACATAATATGTATCATTGTGGTTTTAGTGAGAGAAAGTAGAGAGAGGGTGAGATGAACAAAAAGAAGAAATATTAGATTGAAAAGAAAAAATAAGAAAAATGAATGTTCACCAACCACCCCTCATGGAGAGCCATGAGGGGTATTTATACTAAAAGAAAAAGCAAACTATTTCTAGTTTACATAAATGACCCCTGCGTGACATGCAGTGTCCAAGACTAATCCAATTCACTTGTAAGACGCCAGCTTCACTAAAAAGTGAGGCTAACACATTTTAACTTGCTTATTATAAAAATATAAGTCTCTTGCTAAACTTGTAATAGCTAAACATACATATGGAGCATTATAACTGCTGAGATTCTTAAAGCCCATTTTTACAGCCTATTTAAATAACAAAACGTCCCTCCAGCCAGACAATTCAGTCAACTTGTAACAACTATCATTTATAGAGCCTATTGTAACAACTAACATTAAAACAACCCATTATAATAGTATGCAGGTGATATGTGTGAAAACACATATCCATTTTATATCAAAATAGACCCTAAAAAGACAAAATTGTGCTTAAAATGCTTGAATATTGCTTGTTTTGTCTTTGTGATTGTGTAGGTACGGATATTGCAAAAATCTAAAGAAAACGGTCAAAAACGGGCAAACATGGACACGGGAATGGAAGAGCACGCAAAGAGCCGGGGGAAAGATGTCAAAAAGTCAACAGTGGTCAACCCTCAGTCAACCCTTGGTCAAAGTCACAACAAGACAAAAATCCCAAAGTTACCAAACAGTCCTTCATAAATTTCTAAATTACAAAAATGGTCCCTAAAATAAACGGGCTTAAACCCTTCTATATAACCTAAATCCTAAATTTGATAACTAAGCCCAACACCAAAGCCCGAGCCCATTTCTTATAACCAACACCCGGGCCAAGTCCTTTTATAAGTCAAAAGGTTAAACGCAAGTAAAAATAAAAATCAAACAAATCCTTTTATAAAAGGATTTCACGTGGGAATTCTCGTTGTCACTATTCATCGTCTTCAAGATTTTACCACAGGGATAAAATCAAAGGGCAAATCTTAATTGAGTGCTAGATTGGGTAATTTAAGTGGTATGGTACACGTTGGCAGAGTTATTACATCATCAAGCCCTCTAATTGGTCAATCCCAAGCAAGCAAGGATCGTGAGAAATGAAAGAAACACAAGGGAATGAAGTTTTTACAATACATCTACTCACAAAACAAACACAAGCTGTCACATCACGGATTGCCACGCTGGCAATCCGTGTGAGCTCAAAAATGATCCAACGGACAAGATTGTGACCCAATCATTGCTAATCATTGAAGGCTAGGATTGCAAGGAGCGTCTAACAAACTCAGGAGCCTAGAAGCATCTCCTGAGCACTATAAATTGAAGCCCTCACTCACACACAACTTATCTTTTTTTTTCTTGTAATTTTTCTTAGTTAAATAGCTTATGTAGTTTTTTTTAAATGTAATTTTACTTTTTCAAGCTCTTGTAGTCTCTTTTATAAAGCATTGTAATCTGTTTTTGAGTATTAATAAAATCCTAAGTTTAGTTTTCATAAGCTTTTTCACTTATAAGCTCTTCTTTACTCTCAAATGTATGCTATTGTTTCAAAAGCTCACAACAAGCTCTCATAAGCTCTTACAAGTCTCTAAGCTTGTAATTGAGCTTTAATAAGTACCTAATTTACTTAAACCTTAAAATAAGTTTAATACCTTGACTTATTGGATTTTGAGCTTATGGAAGGGAAGCTAGCAAAGGATGAGCTTCCATGGACTTTTACTGGCTTATTTTTAATAAGCCAGGGCTAGTAGACAAGCTCTTTGAGCCTTTTAAGCTTTTGTTTAGCTAAAGCTTATTGTAAGTCTTCATTTCAAATTCTGTTTTTTAAATACTTAGTGTAGTTTTGCTTATTGGCTTATCATTGCTTAGTCTGCTTTCTAGATGCTTATTTGTGCTTTATATTGTCTTATTATGCTTATTAGTTATGTCTTTTAATCTGTTTTTAGCTATATAATTATAGATCTTAGTATTTCATAATCTGTTATAAAATCAACCAAAAAAACCAAAAATAATTAACTTAGCTTGTAGATCTTTGATTCTAGCTTAATTAATCTTTGATTTATGTTTATCAAACTTGTTATAAGCTATTTAATAACTGGTACTTAGATTTTGCTAGCTAGATTTTAAAATCTAAAGTTTAAATGGATTATGCATTAGTTAAAGGGGTGTTTGGATTAATGCAACTTGACCTCAAAAAGTCAAATTGAGCTAAGTTCATTGCTTGAACCAGTTTTTAATTCATTTAAAATCAGTAGTAAAAGAGATTTCAGAAGTTAGATTTCAAAAATAAATAAGTGAAGGCTAAATCTCTTTGTTTTTGCACTAGGGGAATTTTTCCTTTTCTAAGATTGATAAAAAATTGATCCAAGCCTCCTTGAGCTTGGATCTTGTTTGTGTTGTGATTAAACACACTCATTGAGTGTGTCCATAGCAGGGTTTACCACTAAGGTGACCTGCATTTGAGTTTTGGCCATTTGGCCAAGTGCATCAGCAGGACCTGCAGTAGCTCCTACTGCAGTCCTTCTTGATCAATTTAAGTTAAGTTTCATTAGGTTTTAGCTTATTAAACTCAGTAAGACTTTAGTTTACTTATAGGATTAGTTAGAATAAAACTTGTTTTTAGAATTCTAGCTTATTTACTAGGGTACATTTGCTTTTAAAGTTCATCAAAAATCTTAAAAAACTAAAAACAGTAGCTGTTAGAACTTAGTTTTTAAATTTAGATTTTTAGCTTATAGGATTTGATTTTATGCAATAGATTTATAGCTTATATGTGGTTTGTCTAGTTTTCAAAAGCTCAGCTTTTGAAATAGCTTATTGTGCTTTTTAGCTTATTTAGTTTTTAAGCTCTTAGAGTTATTTTCTGAGTTTGTCATTTAGATTAGTAAATTTAGTTAGCTTAATGTGTTATTAGGTTAATTAGCTTTTAAAAATTAGCTTCTTCATGTTATAAGCTTTCTAGGACAGTTTTTGGTTTTTAATTTGGTGCTTATTTAAGTCCTTTGTGCTTATTTTAGTGAATGCAAGTTTTTTGGCTCTCAAAAGCCATGTTTCTGTAAACAGCCTCTTCACAAGCTGTTGGAGAGCTTAATATTGACTTTTAGCTTATAGATGTTTTGTTAAAGTTGTTCAAAATAGCTTAATCTACAACTTTTGTTCTTTGAGTTTTCAAAAATAAAAAAAATAAAAAACGTGTGCCTGGGACTTGAACCCGTGACCTCTAGCACACAACACACACACCCTACCACTATGCTTCAATAGCTCATCCATTAGTCTTTTGCACTATCTTTCTTTTATAATCATTTTGTCATTTTAAGCTTAATAAGCTGTTAAAGCTTATTTCGTGGCTTATTTGATAAGCTGTGATTATAAGCTTATTTTTCCTAGGTTTTAAATAGTATAAGCTATTTTCTGTAATTTTTCTAGAATTTTTATAGTTCGTTTAGTATTTTTAAACATTTATTTTCATTAAAAACTTTAAAAAATCATAAAAAATAGAAAAATAATCAAAAAAATATAAATCTTTTTTAGAAAATTTTCTTTTATCATAAAGTTCATAGGAAAATTAGTTTTGTTTTCATAGGGTCTAATTTGCAAAAATTCGATTTTTAAAGAACGGGATTTGTCCCCGTTTTCATTTTTCGTGTTTTAACGCTCATTTCAACTCCGTTTTTGTTCTAGTTTTCTTTAAACATACTTTTTAGTCAAATAGAGTCCATTTAAAAAGAAAATTTTAAGTTAGGTTTATTTCAAGAAATTTAGGGTTTTTGACCTCCGTTTAGGGGTCCCGTTTTGCGTTTTTAGTTAAAATTTGGTTTTTCGTTATTTGTCCTCATGCTTAATTGTTATAACTTATTTTTAAAAGTAGATACGCAAACCAACCTTTGTTTCCAATTCAAATCATTGTCCAAACATCAAACGTGGTTTCAATTTCATAAATCGTTGGGGGAAACGACCCTGGGAATCATACTTCCCGGTAAATATACGTATTATATTATATATATATATATTTTGAAGATTTTCCTTTTACCTTTGTCCTCAATGGTAATTTGGTAATTTTCCATTATATATTTTATTCACGCTAAATAAAATCTGTGAACACGTGCCAATCAACAAAGAGAACACTCTCTAGAATCAGCGAAACAAACATACCCTAAAATGTCTCTCCCAGACTTCCAAATGTGACAAATATAGTAGTATCTACTATCCCCATATGTGTGACAATGTCTCATAAGAGATTACGTGAACCAGCACAACTCTTTTTAAAAAAACTAAACCCCCACCCATAAACCCTCCAAAACATTCAACCATAACAAAAACTTCAAACCCACTCACCCATCTAAAAACCCATTCACCAACCCAACACCCCCCCCCCCCACCCCACACCCCACAAATAAAAAACAACCCCATAAAAAACTAACAAACTTAAACTCCAAAACCACCATCTAAACCACAATCACTACTAACATATCTATAAACAAACCACTAACCCCAAACAATAAAAAAATATCACAATAAACTATATATATAACAAAACCAATAAAAAACAACTAACACACCACCACCCCCCCCAATACAGAAAAACACACCCCACAAGACACCCTCTCCACCCCTTTCCAATCCAAAAACAAAACTCTACTACTTACCCCCCCCCCCAGCATTCCCCTCACTTTGTCTGTGCTAGAGACCAAGACCATTTCAATCTAAACCCACTCCAATACACAGATCCTAGACCACATGACATAGAAAAAACTATACAATAGTGTGCACGTCGCAAAACCCAATTAACACACTAAAGAATATGTCACCTCTATAAAACTCACCCACGACCTGAGATGTATCGTCTACTTATCTCAAAATCTCAGATCATACCATTCATCCAGAGTGTGCTCCTCACAAATTTCTACACTACTCGAATACATGTAACTATGAAATCGCTACATATGTGCATATATAACACACACCACCCACCCTATAAATTGTATACGTTAATAACCGCGACATTTCGTGACCCTAAATAATATCTTCACCTACTCGCCCATCAAAGGCTGACCACTGACATATCCCCCTCTCCTAGAATGAACACAACTATGTGAAGATGCACTGTAGATAAGTCAACCTAGATCAAATTCAGTTCACTTATGTTATCCACGCGCGTAGTTTACGGATGCGAGTTCTACCGCCAGTATGTGAGAAATATGTCGGAAGATAGAAAATGAGTCCCATCCCTCAGGATCCCACAGATCCTCCAGAACCAGACCGCGCCTCCACCCGAATTAGGCACCCTAATCCAAGATCATTGATATGATTAGTAAGAGCTAAAAAATAGCAACCTCTCCCAAATACCACGCACGCTCGCTGTCGCGTCTCTGTCTCGCGCTTCTCTGCTAGAATCTCCCCAAGAGCTCTTCCCAGCGATGTTGAAGAACTAAAGAAGACGGACTCACTCCCTAAGCCCAGTCCTTGCGTTAGGATCAAAGAACCTCACACACCATAAAAACTAAATTGCGTCAGACATCCAATTCGTCCGATCCCCACCAGCCTCCCTGCATTCACCAATTCCAATTAGTAATCCTTTACGCAAAACGGCTCCCCTTAAAATAGACCCATAGAACTAACGCTTACCATACACTAACCAATATTTCATCAAAAATGTAACAGGTTTCTAATAGTTGTAAACTGACACCTGTGTGTGTTAAATTAACAGAGCTAGTATTTAATAGCACCAAGGTCGGGTAGTTTGGTAGACGGGTTTTGTTCGAGTTTGGAATGTATGACAGGCGCTTAACAAAGAGAAAAGAGATCGACTCTCCCCCCGCCCCTTCCCCTCCCCCGAGCCCTCCCCGCCCTCCCCACCCCGCCTCATCATATAGAAGAACCGTCGATGCCAGAGAGAACCATCTCATAGATAGACACACTCCTCAATATAGTAAATAAACGACAGGATAAATACAGATAATATGTATATAAGAATCTCTGCTATCACTAGTACTAGTAGAGGATGACGCGTGTGACCGATCTCTTGGCCGACAGCCAGCTCTACGCTGGAGCACAGTGTGAAGCCACGGCTGACCACTCCTCCACCCGCGCTAGAACCACCCCGCTCCCACACACCACAGCGACCGCCAACACGGGCCGTCGTCAGACCTCTCCACAGCACCCCCCCGTTGGTGTTAGCTTGACTCTCACATATATTTAAACCTCATCCATACCCTAGTTAGCAGTTCCATAATAGAGACGAATACCGGGTTCCTATGCGCCTCATCATGTTCTATCTAGACGATCCCTCGTCTGTGGGTGTAGAGACGACGGAAAGACTCACTGCGAGTAGAAATTAGCTGGCACTTCTGACCATGTAATTGTTTAGATTGGATGGTCATCGCGCATGGGTTTGATCAGTCTTGTTTGGCAGTCAAGTCCTTTGAATTTAGTTCGAGGCCATGATAGTATAGAGGCTTCCGCCGTGCTATATCCGGTTATTTCAAACAGCTACTTAACCCATGAAGATGTTGTACCCGCGGGTATAGACCCCACTCGAGGCCCGTACCATTAGTTTGTGATGCAAATCGATCATATTTCCGAGTAAATTCTCTAGAGTCGTTTCGCGCGAGGGAGATTAGATCTCGGAACGAAAGACTCCTGTCCTATCGAACTCAATTTTGAGCATGTTGATGCAGATCGTAGAGTTTCCGCAACGTATGAGATAGAGAAATCAGACTTCTTCCTCCGCTTGTGTGAATCAAACGTGTACAGGACAGAAAGCAGATTGTGGCCTCGTCTATATTTCACTGAATAGATATGTGTTCAACCGTGAACTTTGTAGGCGTAGCAATCATTTTCTCGGCGGACTTGAAAGTAAACATAAAGTGGAGATGTTTTTTCTTGATTATAAGCTGGTACCACTATTATCTCAAAATACTAGATCAGAGGTTCAACTGGTATTTAATCCTTTAGTCGTAAACAATAGCTACGTGGATAAGCAAAGAATAAAAAATAAGAGTTACAATAATTGACATTCTACCCGTTCGGATCGATTTTAATGACCTTCTCATCGGTGAGCTGCCCAATCACGGATTTTCTAAACTCACTCAGTTAGTACGTTGTTCCAATGCTTTGAATGCTTATGATCAGATTCGTTTTGAATTCTGTTTGCGGGTGGTAAAAAAAAAAATTTTTTGGATAAGATGCCTCGTGAATGCTTGAGATTATCGAGCGTAAATGCCAAGTGCTACTTCAGCGCAACAAGGCAAGGTTGTGCCAAGTGAGATTCGATTTCAACTTACTCCGAATCTTCACAGATGTTGTTGCTCTTTACAACGAAGTATTGTCCTGACACTTAAAGAATATGATGAAGCTATGTTATCGACACCCAAAAAGCTAAGCTTCCCGACACCCGTAAAAGCGAGTTCGAGAGAGTTGGTGTAACTTGTGGAGGTGCTCATTCTTAAGAAATTGTCAACTCAGATAGCAACGTTAATCGAGACACACCAATTAAGATGTAGTTTCACACGCTGCAGCAGCCAAATTTTATTAAGGAGAATACCAATTTCTAGACTCCGATGGTTTCGGAATCAACTCCGACCTCCTGGTTTTCCATCCGAGATTCGAAAAATCACAACGTTTCAATCAGGACTCCGGGAAATAATTTTAACCAAATCGAGAACCAATTTCAATCACAAACCGTGGAAATAACTTTTCTCAAGGACAAGTGTGATCAACCTCGACTAGTACACCATCCGTGTACCAAGCTCACCTTATCAGCTCCTACTCAGCTAAATGCAATGTGTTTCAAAGACGCGATTAGTTGAGAATTCTGTCAGCTCTACAGATCTGTATTGATAAAGTGCAACATCACGGCCGTAGGTTTACAAACCAAAATCGACAACTTTAACCGAAAGCTTTCTTAGTTCGTAGAAATTTCCAATTCGATTCGTCTTCGAATTTCAGGGTTACTCTTCAAGTAAACACGGTACTACCCCGAAGACGCACTTGAAGGGTAGTACTACAGACGTGGTCCTGCTTATCAGGGACCTACGCTACCTACGCTCTTCTCCAAAGTAATGGAACGTAGGACGAGGTGACATAGGACACGGTTTTTCTACTAATAATGGAATTACCGAAGACGTCCAACCTCCGGTTGTCCAAGTTGAAAACCAAAATCCAGTATTCTGCGCCGATATTTCTCCAGTTAGTGATAGCGATGTTGCCGCTGTGCAGAACCACAAAACCCGTCGCGAATCCGATGTTGAGGCGAAATGATGCAGGAAAGGACACCGTTGAAAATTGCTAGAACGAACAAAACCAGAGAAGAAAATTCTGTACACTAACTTGTCTTACTCACCAGATATGAGAAGAGTGATAGTCCAGAACCTGTAAGTTTGTCATGTGATGGTTTGCGCATATGCTAAATCTCCATCCGCACACCAAGTTTGCGCTTGCGCTCCTTATCTAAGTGCCGAAATGGTAACATAATCTAAGGGTATATGGAGAGCTGAAGGTCTATGAACTCCTCGGTTTGAAGTATATCTGCGCGAACATTTCGTCACAGGCTAGGCTTTTCATAGACTTACATAGAATAGGTAAGCCGAACAAACCTGTGAGAGCCCGCGGCTAAGAGAATTCCGTGTGTATTGTGCCAATTTAATTTCCGGAATGGGAAGAGGGCTGTGTAGGCAGATGCTTGGCGAAAGCTAAATCTCATGCCATTTTTCGTGTGGAAAAAGCTTAACCTTCAGGACTATGACTCCATCGTGCATTGACACTAGAACTAGAGACCGTTCGATTTCACGACCAATCGGTATTGCTAAAGATGTCAACTTTAAAGTTGGTGTATTCCAGTTTCCAGCCGACTTCGTGGTCGTAGATTTTGAACTAGACCCTCGAGTACCTCTAATTCTCGGGAGATGTTTTCTTAAGACCAGTCGTGCTTTGATAGACGTGTACGAAGGTGAATTAACCATTCAAGTAGGAAATGAGGCCATTACTTATAATCTTGATCAGACTTCGAGATACTCGGTTAATTATCATGATAATGACGGCGAATCGAATCGACGTTGTTGAATAATGAAAATTTGTGAAGAGTATTCTCAGGAAAATTAAAGTTCGTAGGCTTTTCAGCGTTGATCGCCAGTAGTAGCAATCCCACTCCCGGACTGATCACCGTGGCATGTCACGTAGAGAAGTGCTCGTGAGTAGATACTCGTACTTAGCAGATCCAGATCTAGAAGAAATCTTGAAGTGTGAGTCGACTCTTCGAGCTAAGAAGTGATCTGTCATATTCTACTGCAGACTAGTGGCGTGCAGCAACCTACCTATACTGAGTCCCAGGAAGAGTGATGAGAATACTCCACCGGATTCTGGAGAATCCCTCAACCGGGACATTCGTTTCGTCGCACTACAGTATGCACTTCCATCCCGGTGTTTCCTTGTCGCACCACCGCCGACCCAGGTAATTAATTTGCCAGAAGTCGGGAGGTTTTATATACTTACAAGGGGTGGATGTGGCGTTGGCCTTGATGGGCTTAATCCATGGGCCTTTAGTCTAATACCTATGTAAGTTTCCAATAAAATTACATAAACGAGCCACGACTGTTATCTTGGAAGTGACGGACACTTTCTTGTTTCCTAACATTTTTAGCAAAGGCAAAAGTTTTGTACTTGTCTCCGGTTGTATGAGGGGGTCCGGTGAAACGGAACTTAAAAACTATGTGAAGCCAATAATATGCCAAATCTTCGATTGATGAACCTCCTGGCGTTGAATTACAGATTACCGCCTTCATCTCGAATATTTCATTTTTGGAAGACAAACAACAAGTTTCCAGCATAATTGCCAAAGATTTGTGTGTCGATTAAAAGATCGCTCTCATAAAGGTTTAAAATCCCGAAGCAAGCAATGCTTGGAAACTGACCGACAAAAGGGTATTAACCCAGAATTTCTGTTCTCATAAAAATTTTAATGGAAGAAGGGACTATGGTACCAGCGGTCAACATTTAGAGAGGGTTAATCCAACGATCCATGATGTAATTCCAGCAAAGAGGTGAAAAACTTCTTGCGCTGGAATGATCTACCCAATCTCGGATAGTCCTTGGTGAACCCAGGGCACTGTGTGCCAAAGAAAGGAGGGTATGTCCGTATTACCATATGATGAAAATAAGTTCGTGCCGACTAGAGCGTGTTTGTAACGGGATGGAGAGTTTGTATTGTTATCGTAAGTAGAAACAAAAGCCACCGGAAAGACCACTTCCTTTTTCCGTTTATGGATTCAAACTGCTAGAGAGACTCGCGAATGAATACTATTGTTTTCCGTGAATGGCATTTCTGGGTTTTTCAAATACCAATGGATCTGAAAGATCAGGAAAAGACCACATTTACCTGCCCATACGAAATGTTTGCTTATCGCCGCATGCCTTTTGGTTTGTGCAATGCACCAGGCACGTTCCAGAGGTGCGTTTTATGCTGGCTAATTTTCCAGCATATGATGGAAAAATGACAATGGAAGGTTTTCATGATGACTTTTCAGTTTCGGAAAATTCTTTTTACGTGCTTCAATTTCGAGAGAATGCTTAACTGGTGTGAAGGACACTAATTAGCTCTAATTTTGGGCAAAAAAGCATTTTATGGTGAAAGAAGGCATCGTATTGGGACACCCAACAATTTCATGAAAGGAATAGAAGTCGAAAAGCCAAAAATAGTCGTCATTGCTAATATTACCTTACAACTACAGTCCAAGGTATTAGGAGTTTTCTTGGACATGCAGGTTTTTACCGTAGATTTATCAAGGACTTCTCTCAAGATTTACGAACCCATGACTTATCTCCTTTGAGAAAAACACTCCTATTTATTTTCTCAGAGGTATGCATTCAAGGTTTTTCAGACCTTAAAGAAGAAACTTAACCGAGCTTCAATTTGATGCTCCTTTGACTAGGGACAGTCCTTTGAGCTTATGTGCATGCAAGCGACTATGCATAGGTGCAGGTTCTGGTGGCAACAAATTGAGAAGCACTTTAGGCCTATACATTATGCAAAGCAAACAATGACCGGAGGCGGAATCGAACTACACCACAACAGAAAAGGAAATGTTGGCTGTGGTGTACGCTTTCGAAAAATTCCAGTCATACCTCATCATGAATAAAAGCATAGTGTATACGACCCATTCCGCCCTTAAGTACATTTTTGCCAAAAAAAGATGCCAAAGTAGATTGCTAAGAAGGGTTCTACTCTTCAGGAGAATTCAATTTTAAAATAATTGATACGAAGGGAGCTGAGAACTACGCAATCGATCATTCGTCCCGATTATAAAACCCATATGAAAATGTTTTCAATCCCAAGGAAATTAACGAAAATTTTCCACTCGAGACACTTAATATGGTGACTTCTTGGGGTGACCCAAGTACCCCGTGGTTTGCCGATTATGCAAATTACCACGCGGGGAATTTCATTGTCAAAGGAATGTCAACTCAACAGAAAAACAAAATTTTTAAAGATGCCAAACACTATTTTTGGGACGACCCTTTTCTATTCAAAACATGTGCGGATCAAGTGATCCGGCGATGTGTTTCTGGCCAAGAAGCTGTCGAAATCCTCACAGCTTGCCATAGTGGACCCATCGGGGGACATTACAGTGTCAACTACACCGCCAAAAAGGTTTTTAACTCCGGTTTCTATTGGCCCACAATCTACAAAGACGCCCATGAGTTAGTCAAAAATTATGACTCATGCCAGCGTCAAGGAAAAATTTCACAACGAGATGAGATGCCACAAAATTCCATCCAAGTGTGTGAAATCTTTGATGTCTAGGGCATAGACTTTATAGGGACCTTTACCATCTTCAAGAGGAATACTACATCCTGTAAGTCTGGTTGATTATCTATCAAATGGGTTGAAGCTAAGGCGCTCCCACAAATGATGATAGAAGTTGTAGTTAAAGTTTTTGAATCACTTTTTGCCCGATTTGGTACACGAGAGCTATTATAAGCGATGTTGGGACCATTTCTTGTATGACAAATTTGCTAAGATATGGTCTAAGCTTGGGGGTCATCTCATCGTCTTTCTATGCTTACCACCTCAAAACGAGCGGTCAAGTCGAGGTGTCGAACGTGGTTTAAAACGTATTTTAAGAAAAAACGTTGGAGCATAACCGTGCCTCATGGTCCGTCGGTTTGATGACGATTCAGTGGGCATTTCGTACCGCCTATAAGGACACCAAATGGTTTGATACATTATCAAGCTTTTTTTCCGTGTAAAAAAGCGGTGTATCTACCTCCGAATTAGAGCATGAGGTACTGGCTTTAAAACATGTTAACTACGATCTTAAAACCGCGGTGATACCGTAAGCTTCAGCTGAATGAACCTGAATGCGCTTCGTGATCAGCTTACGGAAGAATTCTTTGATTTTTTATTTTCTATAAGGAGAGGACAAAGAAGCTTCACGACTCAAAGATCAAAAACCGCTTTTCAATGTTGGTGATCAAGTCTTGCTTTTCAACTCTGTCTAGATATATTTCTCGGAAAGCTTTAAACCGATGGTCGGCCCTTCACCATAACCGAAGTTTTTCCATATGGCACTGCAAAATTATCTCACTTTGACGGATCAAACTTCAAAGTGAACTGCCATCGACTTAAGCACTACTTCGGAGGGGACACACCAACCATGGTTGTCCCAAGATTTCTAAACTTTCCCTAAGGACGAATGAATTCAGGGATCGAGTCAAGCTATGTGACTTAGTTACCAAAAACAAAGCGCTTCGTGGGAGGCACCCCATGCTTATCCATTTTCTATTTTTCTTTCTAGCTTCTAATGTGTTGTGAGGAGGCTTGTACTCTTCCGTTCTTTGTGTTTGTTGTTTGTACTTGTGATTGTTTGCAGGATTGATCCCAAATTTTCTGAAGACTCTCGTGTTCGGTGTTTTGTCCCGGTCCACTCGAGCTTCCTAGCTTTTGCTTGCCATTTAGGTATGTGGAAATCGATATCTAAAGATTAATTATCGCCTAACTTTTATCTTGTCGACACTTAATAAGGCTAAGATTTTTGTGATACTTTCTTCATGTTTGAGTTATGCATTAGACTTTTTGAGTTCTAGTATGGGGTTTTTAAGTCTTAGGCTAGGAAACATTGAGGACAATGTTTGATTTTAGTATGGGGTAGTATATCTTCGATATGATCTTGCCTACTTTTACCCGTTGTTCTCACGTACCCCGTTTTCCTACAAAATTTTCACTTTTCAAAAAAAATATATATATGAAATTTTTTTAAATTTTTTAAAAATAAAATAAGTGTTTTTGTCACAATTTTGACTTTCTTGCTGGGTAAGATTAAGAGTAAATTTTGACCCGATCGAGCGTGTTGAGCTCTAGCTTGTTCCTTAACTTTTAGGCTAAGCGTTCGCTAATTCGTGAAGAACGAAAAATAATAGAGTTAAGTATGAGTAGGATGCTAAACAATGATTATTTGGAAATCTTAAGAGCTCATGTATGTAACTTGTTTCTTTTTCTCCCATAAACTCTTAATCGGATTAATATACGTGCTGTTTTTGGAGATTAAACTTAAATCAACAATTTTTTATGTAATATATATAGTAAAAAATTTAGTCTTAGTTCAAATTTATACTTGAATTTTTCAAAAAGAAGTCTTCTTTAAATAAAAAAAAATGATAAAATAATTAAAAATATAATAATAAAAGCTGTGGGCTGATAAAAGTTTACTACCTCTTGCCGGCTCACAACCGATGCTGGTCTATTTATCAAATTATATATAGTCTTCTTAAAGAAAGCCCATAGTATAGAAATAATGATCAAGACTGATAAAAGTTATGCTGCATCTTGCGGCACACAATAAAAATCCAAAAATAAAAAAAAAAAAAAAAAAAAAAAAAAAATAAACAAAAAAAACAAAAAAAAAAAAAAAAAAAAAAAAAAAAAAAAAAAACTAAAAAGCCGATTGTTGCAGCCTTCTAAAAGGTCGAGGGTTACAATTGCATAAATATCTAAATAATTAAGTGTGAATTAATAAATTGACTTCTTTTTGTTAAATTCAAATATGCTTTTGCACTTTGATTATTCTATTTTATAAGCTATGAATATTCGGCGTACTATCGTCCTTGTGTCCTTTCTTTTGTTGTCTTGTAACAGAAACCAACAAACACACCCTTGATCTTATCTTCAAAAATAAGCAGATCTAAACACTAGAAATAATAAGCTTCAAAAAGGTTTTTAACCACCCAATAAGCTTTGAAATAAGCAGTAGACCAGCCAATAAGACCAATACAAGGATGAAATACACTCGACATACACCCAAAAATGACTAGACAAGCCAACAAAGAAACATAAGGTGTGACCCAATAAGCTCTCAAATAAGCTGATAGATGGGCCACGAAAAGGGCAACCAATTCAAAAAACTCTCTTTTGATATACATTAGACTTGATGATACACTAAAAGGATTGAACCTTTGTTGAAAAAAAAACTAATGTTGTGGCTTTTTCTTTAAAAATAAGCTACGAAAATAGCTTAAAAGAAGCTGAAATAAGCACGAAATCACGAAAAACCACACAATACAAAACACCCCCGGTTTGCTCTGATACCATTTGTTAAGGATCAAAAAACACCTTTTCGGGAGGTATTGGTTGATCAAAGAACATAATATGTATCATTGTAGTTTTAGTGAGAGAAAGTAGAGAGAGGGTGAGATGAACAAAAAGAAGAAATATTAGATTTAAAGCCCATTTTTATAGCCTATTTAAATAACAAAACGTCCCTCCAGCCAGACAATTCAGTCAACTTGTAACAACTATCATTTATAGAGCCTATTTCTAGTTTACATAAATGACCCCTGCGTGACATGCAGTGTCCAAGACCTAATCCAATCAGCTTGTCAGACGCCACTTTCACTAAAAAGGTGAGGCGAACCCACATTTAACTTGCTTATATAAAAATATAAGTCTCTTTGCTAAACTTGTAATAGCTAAACATACATATGAGCATTATTAACTGCTGAGATTCTTAAAGCCCTATTTTCAGCCTATTTAAATAACAAAACGTCCCCCAGGCCAGACAATACAGTCAACTTGTAACAACTATCAATATAGAGCCAATTATATACACTAACATTAAAACAAACCCATTATAATAGTATGCAGGTGATATGTGTGGAAAACACATTTTCCATTTTATATCAAAAATAGACCCTAAAAAGATAAAATTGTGCTCAAAATTCTTTGAATATTGCTTTGTTTTGTCTTTGTGATTGTTTAGGTACGATATTGCAAAACTAAGAAAACGGTCCAAAAAACGGGCACACATGGACACGGGCCTGGAAGATCACGCAAAGAGCCCCGGGAAAGATGCAAAAGTTAACATGTCAACCCTCGAGTCAACACCTTGGCAATAGTCACAGGAACAAGACAAATTACCAAAGAAGTTACCAAACAAGTCCTTCATAAATTTCTAAATTACAAAAATGGTCCCTAAATAAACAGGCTTAAACCCTTCTATATATAACCTAAATCCTAAATTTGATAACAAAGCCCAACACTAAATCCCGGCCCATTTCTTATAACCAACACCCGGGCCAAAGTCCTTTTAAATCAGAAAGTTAAAACCAAGTAAAATAAAAAATTAAACAAATCCTTTATAAAGGATTTCACGTGGGAATTCTCGTTGTCACTATTCATCATCTTCAAGATTTTACCACAAGGATAAAATCAAAGGGCAAATCTTAATTGAGTGCTAGATTGGGTAATTTAAGTGGTATGGTACACGTTGGCAGAGTATTACAATCATCAGCCCTCTAATTGGCATACCCAAGCAAGCAAGGATCGTGAGAAATGAAAAAACACAAAGAAAAAGTTTTTTACATACATCTACTCACAATTAAAAATAAGATCAAACAAACACAAGCGTCACATCCACTGATTGCCACATTCGAATCCGTGTGATCTCAAAAATGATCCAACGACAAGATATGACCCAATCATTTGCTAATCATTGAAGGATAGGATTGGCCAGGAGCGCTAACACACACAGGAGCCTAGAAGCATCTTCTGAGCACTATAAATTGAACCCTCATTCACACACAGCTGATATATTTTTCCTGTAATTTTTCTTAGTTAAATAGCTTATGTAGTTTTTTTTTTAAATCTAATTTTACTTTTTCAAGCTCTTGTAATCTCTTTTATAAAAGCGCATTTGTAATCTGTTTTTTGAGTATTAATAAAATCCTAATTTTAGTTTTCATAAGCTTTTTTTACTTATAAGCTCTTTATTTTACTCTCAAATGTATGCTATTGTTTCAAAAGCTCACAACAAGCTCTTATAAAGCCTCACAATCTCTAAGCTTGTGATGAGCGCTATAGACATTTTAATCTACTTGAACATCTAAAATCAGCTTAATTCCTTGACTTATTGAATTTTGAGCTTATAGAAGGGAAGCTAGCAAAGGATGAGCTTCCATGGACTTTTACTGGCTTATTTTAAATAAGTCAGGGCTAGTAGACAAGCTCTTTGATCCTTTTAAGCTTTTGTTTAAGCTAAAGCTTATTGTAAGTCCTTCATTTTCAAATTTTTTTTTTAAATATAGGGTAAGTTTTGGTTATTTGCTTATCAATTGCTTAAACTGCTTTCTAGTTGCTTATTTGTGCTTTATATTATCATATTGTGCTTATTTAGTTTTGATGTTTTTAATATGTTTTTAGCTATATAATTTATAGATCTTAGTGTTGTCATATCTTCATAAATCAACAAAAAAACCAAAAATACTTATCTAGCTTTTAGATCTGATTCTAGCTTAATTGATCTTTTGATATATGTATATCAAGCTTGTTATAAGCTATTTGATATCTGGTACTTTTAGTTATTTGCTAGCTTAGATTTTAAACTTCTAAAGTTTAAATGGATTATGCATATTAAAGGAGGTGTTTGATTAATGCAATTTGACACTCAAAAAAGTTCAAATTGAGCTAAGTTCATTGCTTTGAATCCATTTTTAATTCCTTTAAAATCATAGTAAAAGAGATTACATAAGTTAGATATTAAAATTAAAAAGTTGAGATAAATCTCTTTTTTTTGGCACTAGGGAATTTTTCCTTTCTAAGATTGATAAAAAATGATCCAAGCCTCCTTGAGCTTGGAATTCTTTTTTTGTTGTATTAAATACACTCATTGAGTGTGTCCATAGCAGGGTTTACCACTAAGGTGGCCTGCATTTGAGTTTTGGCCATTAGGCCAAGTGCATCAGCAGGACCTGCAGTAGCTCCTACTGCAGTCCTTCTTGATCAATTTAAGTTAAGTTTCATTTAGTTTTAGCTTATTAAACTCAGTAAGACTTTAGTCTACTTATAGGATTAATTAGAATAAAACTTGATTTTAGAAATTCTAAGCTTATTTACTAAGGTATCATTGCTTTTTAAAGTTCAATCAAAAATCTAAAAAACTAAAAAACAGTAGATGTAGAACTTAGTTTTACAATTTAAGACTTTAAGCTTAATGGATTTTTGATTTTATGCAATAGATTTATAGCTAATATGGTGGCTTTGTCCTATTTTCAAAAGCTCAGCTTTTGAAATAGCTTATTGTGCTTTTTAGCTTATTTAGTTTTTAAGCTCTTAGAGTTATTTTCAGAGTTTGTCATTTAGATTAGTAAATTTAGTTAGCTTAATGTGTTATTAGGTTAATTAGCTTTTAAAAATTAGCTTCTTCATGTTATAAGCTTTCTAGGACAGTTTTTTGTTTTTAATTTGGTGCTTATTTAAGTCCTTTGTGCTTATTTTAGTGAATGCAAGCTTTTTGGCTCTCAAAAGCCATGTTTCTGTAAACAGCCTCTTCACAAGCTGTTGGAGAGCTTAATATTGACTTTTAGCTTATAGATGTTTTGTTAAAGTTGTTCAAAATAATTAATCTACAACTTTTGTTCTTTGAGTTTTCAAAAATAAAAAAATAAAAAACGTATGCCTGGGAACTTTAAAAAAACAGATTACGGCACAAAGAGTAAATTCGCGAAAACCTTAATGGTATTTGAAACCCGTGAGCTCTAGCACACAACACACACACCCTACCATTATGCTTCAATAGCTCATCCATTAGTCTTTTGCACTATCTTTCTTTTATAATCATTTTGTCATTTTAAGCTTAATAAGCTGTTAAAGCTTATTTCGTGGCTTATTTGATAAGCTGTGATTATAAGCTTATTTTTCCTAGGTTTAAATAGCTATTATCTATTTTTCTGTAATTCTTTTCTTAGAATTATTATAGTTTTTGTTTAGTATTTAAAACATGTTATTTTCATATAAAATTTAAAAATCATAAAAAAATAGAAAAATAAATCAAAAAATATAAATATTTTTAGAAGATTTTCTTTAATCTAAATTCATAGGAAAATTATTTTGTTTTCATAGGGTCATAATTTTGTCAAAAATTTCGATTTTTAAAGAACGGATTGTCTCCGTTTCATTTTTTTCGTGTTTTTAAGCTCATTTCAACTCCGTTTTTGTTTCTAGTTTTTCTCTTTAAACTACTTTTTAGTCCAAATAGAGTCCATATTAAAAAGAAAAATTTTAATTAGGTTGATTTTAGCAATTTAAGGGTTTTTGATCTCCGTTTAGGGATCCCCGTTTTGCGTTTTAGTAAAAATTTAGGTGGTTCTCGTTATTTTCCTCATGCTTAATTGTTATCATTTGTTTATTTAATTAGTAAAAAGGTAGTTAACAAATCACTAATTTTTCTAATTCAGATCATTGTCCGAACATCAAACGTGGATTCAATTTCATAAATCGTTGGGGAAAAACGACTCGAGGAATCATACTTCCCGGTATTATATTATATATATTTTGAAGAATTTCCTTTTTACCTTTGTCCTCAAGGGTAATCTGGTAATTTTCCATCGTATTATATATTTTATTTTATACGTATCAATTTTTGGCGCCGTTGCCGGGGATTTGTGATTAAGATTCTCTCGTTTGAAGTTTGTTGATCGTGATTTGAAGACCCTTTCGTTTTTGAAAGTTTTGTTTTGTTTAAAAAAAATAAAAAATAAAAAATAAAAAATAAAAAAAATTATAAAAATAAAAAGTAAAAAAATATATTTTTCCTTTCTTTAGTATAATTATCATATAAAAAATATAAAAAGAAAAAAAATCAAAAATATAAAAAATTGTCCATAATAAAAAAAACAAAGTTGGTAAAAGAACACCAACAAATAATACCTTCAATTGAGGTATTATCCATTAGTAAGTTCCCAACTCGAATCAAAGATTTAAAAACTTGCCATTTGTGTCATTTACGAAATACGACTCACCTTAAAAAGTAAAATTTTTAAGAGCTACCGTGAAGTAAATTTGATTATTTGGTTTAAGTTGTCTATCTCGTTATCCGTTAAAATAGTTTGTTAAAAAAAATAAAAAAATAATAAATAATAAAATATAAAAAATAAAAAATTAGTTTAAATTTTCTTTTTCTACTTTGTGCATGCGCACTCGTTCTCAAACCCGCAACCGTAACCGTCAACAACAAGCCCAACCGGCTGTGTTCAAAAACATTTCATTAGAATAAACCTTTATGTTATCTCCCCTAGTTCGATGCTGATAACCAACTATGCACAAAGCTCCAAGCACCCACCGAGGGTACAGGATGCAATTGTAATTCCCCCGAAAATCATGCTAACTTTGAGTAACAAGCAAGGTTGTCAAGTCTTGTTCAAAACAAATATTTTTTTTCGACATGATAAAAGATCCACATGCTCACATCCGTTATTTCAATAAGATTACTTCAACAATGAGATTCCCGGATATCCCGAGCACGTCAATTAAGCTTATGCTTTTTTCCATTTCTCTGAAGGAGTTCAGACTGGATTTGGCTAGAAAAAGAACCTCCTCGATCAATTTTGACATAGGATGATCTTGTTTCAAAATTCATTAATCAGTTCTTTCCTCCTTCAAAAACAACAAATCTTCGAAACAAAATCACGAGATTTCAAACAAGAATTGACGAATCATTTATGAGGCTTAGATCGATTTAATGCCCTTCTTCGACCATGCCCCACCATCACGAATTTTTTGAATTACATCATAATACGTTGTATACAATGCTTTGAATCTAAGGATCAAGATTCGTTAATTCTGCTGCGGTGGGAAACTTTTGGATAATATGCCTCGTGAATGCTTGATATTATCGAGAGTAAATCCAAGGTTCATAATTCATGAAACAAGGCAGTCGTTGCTAAAGTGAGTTCGAATTCATCTACCCCCGGAATTTCACTAGATGTTGCTGCTCTTACAACCGAAGTTTCTGAACTTAAGAATTTGATGAAGACTATGCTTATCGACAAACAAAAAGCCCAAGCTCCTGCACCCGTAAAAGCGGTCGAGCAGAGTTGTGTAACTTGTGGAGGTGCTCATTCTTATAAAAATTATCCAGCCACCGATGGCAATGTTTATCGAGACAACATTCAAGAGTACGTTTCACAAGCTGCTGCAGCCAATTTTAATCAAGGAAATACCAATTCTAGACCTCTGATGGTTGCAAACCAAATCCGACCTCCTGGTTTTCCTCCGATTCAAAACAATCAAAACCGTTTTAATCAGAATTAGGGAAATAATTTTAACCAGAATCGAGGAACCAATTTCAATCAAAACCGTGGAAATAACTTTTATCAAGGACAAGTGTATCAACCTCCGACTAGTCAACCACCAGTGTACCAAGCTCAACCTTATCAAGCTCCTACTCAGCAAATGCAAGGTGTTTCAAAGACCGATTTTGAGAATTATGTCAAGGCTAATGATGCTGTATTGAGAAATATGCAAAATCAGGGCCAAGGTTTACAAAACCAGATGACAAATTTAACGGAAATGCTTTCTAAGTTCATAAATTCCAATACCGCTTCATCTTCGAATTCAGGTTCTCTTCCAAGTAACACGGTTACTAACCCGAAGGAAGACTTGAAGGGTATTAAAACTACTAAAGAAGTGGTACTACCCCTCCCCGCCTTTATCTAAGGTCCTACGATTCCCTACTTTCGTCTCCTAAAGTAGTAGAATGGAACGTAGAACCGAGGTGACAAAGGACAACAATTTTTTCCTACTATAACGGAATCAACCGAAGACGTCCAGCCTTCCGTTGTTTCCAGCTGAAAAAACAAATCCAGTTTCTCGAGCCGGATATACTCCAGTTAGTGACATCCGACTGCTAACCCAAAACCGTCAAAATTCCTTATTCCTCAAGGCGAAAATGATGAGAGCACGTGCTACAGCTAACGAACAAAAAGAGAAATTCTATGAAATCTTCAAAGATATGAGTTTCGAAATTAGTTTCATGGATGCTTTGACTCTAATGCCCAAGTTTGCTTCAACTCTTAAAGCCTTAATTGAAAATAAAGAAAAGCTTAGTGAGATGGCTAGGACCCTTTGAAACGAACATTGCTTATCGGCAGCGGTCCATAAACTTAAAACAAGTATCCGAAAAAACTTGGTGACCCCGGCAGATTCCTTATTCCATGTAAATTTCCCGGAATGGATGAGTGCTTAGCCTTGGCCGATCTTGGCGCAAGCATAAATCTCATGCCATTTTTCGTATGGAAAAAGCTTAACCTATCAGACTTGACTGCCAACGCATGACACCAAGAATTAGCGGACCGTTCGATTTCAACGACCAATCGGTAATGCTAAAGGATGTCAACGTTAAAGTTGGTTGTATTCCCAGTTTCCAGCCACATCGTGTCGTAAGATTTTGAACCAGACTATCAGACCTCTAAGTCCTAGGGAGTTGTTTTCTTAAGCCATCGGGCTTTGATAGACGGGTACAAAGGTGACTTAACCCTTCGTGTAGACAATAGGCCATTACTATATCTGACAGACTCGAGATACTCGGTTAATTATAATGATATAGACGGTGAATCGAAACGACGTTGTTGAATTAAGCATGTGAAGAGTATTCTCATGAAGATTTCTAAGGATGTTCAATTTCAGACGTGATCCGCGTAGAGGCAATCCCTAATCCCGGATATACCCCTATATTTCAAATTCTCTCCGACTCTTCACTCTTTCGAGATAGGGATAGTGATTTTCTACTTCTAGAAGAAGCTGATGTTTTTCTTGCTCTAGCCGATGATCCAACTTCACCGGAAGTTGATGAATCTTATTATGACCCAGAGGGGACATTCTTATTCTCGAAGCACTCCTTAACAGTGATCCTTCACCACCGCCGAACCAAGGAAATTATTTGCCAGAAATCAGAAAGGAACTTAAACTATGTGAAGCCAAAACTGCCAAATCTTCGATTGATGAACCTCCTGAGGTTGAACTTAAGGACTTACCACCTCATCTGGAATATGCATTTTTGGAAGACAACAACAAGTTACCAGTCATAATTGCCAAAGATTTGAGTGTCGATGAAAAGACCGCTCTTATAAAGGTTTTAAAGTCCAGAAAGCAAGCAATTGCTTGGAAACTTTCCGACATAAAGGGTATAAACCCAGAATTTTGTTCTCATAAAATTCTAATGGAAGAGGATTATGAACCAGCAGTCCAACATCATAAAAGGTTTAATCTAAAGATCAATGATGTCATTAAGAAAGAGGTTGAAAAACTTCTTGACGCTGGATTGATCTACCCAATCTCGGATAGTCCTTGGGTGAGCCCAGTGCACTGTGTGCCAAAGAAAGGAGGGATGACCGTAGTGACCAATGATGAAAATGAGTTAGTGCCGACTAGACTTGTAACGGGATGGAGAGTTTGTATTGATTATCGTAAGTTGAACGAAGCCACCCGGAAAGACCACTTCCCTTTGTCGTTTATGGATCAAATGCTTGAGAGACTCGCAGGAAATGAATACTATTGTTTCCTTGATGGTTTCTCGGGTTATTTTCAAATACCAATCGATCCGAAAGATCAGGAAAAGACCACATTCACCTGCCCATACGGAACGTTTGCTTATCGCCGCATGCCTTTTGGCTTATGCAATGCACCAGGCACGTTCCAGAGGTGTATGATGGCTATTTTCCATGATATGATTGAAAAGACAATGGAAGTTTTCATGGATGACTTTTTAGTTTTCGGAAATTCTTTTTCTACGTGCCTTTCCAATTTAGAAAAGATGCTTAAACGGTGTGAAGACACTAATTTGGCTCTAAATTAGGAAAAAAGCCATTTTATGGTAAAAGAAGGCATCGTACTTGGACACAAAATTTCAAAGAAAGGAATAGAAGTCGACAAAGCCAAAATAGACGTCATTGCTAAGTTACCTCACCCAACTACCGTCAAGGGTATTAGGAGTTTTCTCGGACATGCAGGTTTTTACCGTAGATTTATCAAGGACTTTTCAAAGATTTCTCGACCCATGACTCATCTCCTTGAGAAAAACACTCCTTTTATTTTCTCAGAGGAATGCATTCAAGCTTTTCAGACCTTAAAGAAGAAATTAACCGAAGCTCCAATTCTGATTGCTCCTGATTGGGACCAGCCCTTTGAGCTTATGTGCGATGCAAGCGACTATGTCATAGGTGCGGTTTTGGGGCAACAAATTGACAAACACTTTAGGCCGATACATTATGCAAGCAAAACAATGACCGAGACGGAATCGAACTACACCACAACAGAAAAAGAAATGTTGGCTGTGGTGTATGCTTTTGAAAAATTCCGGTCATACCTCATCATGAATAAAAGCATAGTGTATATGGGTCACTCCGCCCTTAAGTACCTTTTTGCCAAAAAAGATGCCAAAGCAAGATTGCTAAGATGGGTTCTACTCCTTCAGGAATTCGATTTTAAAGTAATTGATACGAAAGGAGCTGAGAACTACACATCCGATCATTTGTCCCGATTAGAAAACCCATATGAAAATGTTTTCGATCCCAAGGAAATTAACAAAAAATTTCCTCTCAAGACACTTAATATGGTGACTTCTCGTAGTGACCCAAGTACCCCGTGGTTTACCGATTATGCAAATTACCACGCGGGGAATTTCATTGTCAAAGAAATGTCAACTCAACAGAAAAACAAATTTTTCAAAGATGTCAAACACTATTTTTGGGACGACCCTTTTCTATTCAAAACCTGTGCGGATCAAGTGATCCGGCGATGTGTTTCAGGCCAAGAAGTTGTCGACATCCTCATAGCTTGCCATAGTGGACCCACCGGGGGACATTACGGTGCCAACTACACCGCCAAAAAGGTTTTTGACTCCGGTTTCTATTGGCCCACAATCTACAAAGATGCCCATGAGTTAGTCAAAAATTGTGACTCATGCCAGCGTCAGGGAAAAATTTCACAACGAGATGAGATGCCACAAAATTCCATCCAAGTGTGTGAAATCTTTGATGTCTGGGGCATAGACTTTATGGGACCATTTCCATCTTCAAGAGGAAATAAATACATCCTCGTAGCTGTTGATTATCTTTCAAAATGGGTCGAAGCCAAGGCGCTCCCCACAAATGATGCTAGAGTTGTAGTTAAGTTTTTGAAATCTCTGTTTGCCCGATTTGGAACACCAAGAGCTATTATCAGCGATCGTGGGACCTATTTCTGTAATGATAAATTTTCTAAAGTAATGTCTAAGTATGGGGTCACTCATCGTCTAGCTATCGCTTATCACCCTCAAATGAGCGGTCAAGTGGAGGTGTCAAATAGCAGTTTGAAACGTATTTTAGAAAGGACGGTTGGAGAAAACCGTGCCTCATGGTCAGACAAATTAGACGATGCTTTGTGGGCATTTCGTACCGCTTATAAGACACCAATTGGTTGCACACCTTACAAGCTCGTGTATGGAAAGCCGTGTCATCTACCTATCGAATTAGAGCATAGAGCGTATTGGGCATTAAAACATGCTAATTTCGATCTTAAAACCACGGGCGATCACCGTAAGCTGTAACTTAATGAACTCAATGAGCTTCGTGATCAAACATACGGGAATTCTTTGATTTATAAAGAGAGGACAAAGAAGCTTCACGACTCAAAGATCAAAAACCGCATTTTCAATGTTGGTGATCAAGTCTTGCTTTTCAACTCTCGTTTAAAGTTATTCTCGGGAAAGCTTAAAACCCGATGGTCCGACCCTTTACTATAACTGACGTTTTTCCATATGACAATGCAAAATTATCTCACTCTGACGGATCAAACTTCAAAGTGAACTGCCACCGACTTAAGCACTACTTCGGAGGGGACACACCAACCATGGTTGTCCCAGATCTCCAGACTTTCCCTAAGGACGAATGAATTCAGGGATCGAGTCAAGCTATGTGACTCGGTTACCAAAAACAAAGCGCTTCGTGGGAGGCACCCCATGCTTATCCATTTTCTATTTTCTTCCTTATTTCTAATGTGTTGTGAGGAGGCTTGTACTCTTCCATTCTTTGTGTTTGTTGTTTGTACTTGTGATTGTTTGCAGGATAGACCCAAATTTTCTGAAGACTCTCGTGTTCGGTGTTTTGTCCCGGTCCACTCGAGCTTCCTAGCCTTTGCTTGCCATTAGTTTGGGGAAATCCGATATCCTAAAGATTATTATCGACTAACATTTATCTTCACACTAAATAAACGTTAAAAGATTTTTTGATACTTTTCTTCAGGCCTTGAATATTACATTACCTTTTTAAGTTCAAGTAAGGGTTTTTTAAGTCTTGGCTAGGAAACATATGGAGGACAATGTTGATTTTAGTATGGGGTATATATCTCGATATTATCTTGCCTACGTTTTTCCTTGTTTTTACATACCCCGTTTTCCCCACCAAAAAATTTCAAAATAGAATTTTTTGTTTAAAATTTTCAATCAAAAATGAAAATAAGAATTGTGTTTCAATTTTAGACTTTCCTGCTGGGTAGAGATAAGATTAAATTTTGACCCATCGAGCGAAGCCTGAGCGTCTACTGTTCCTAATAGCACACTTGATAAACGGCTAAAGATTTTTGTAATACTTTCTTCATGTTTTAGTTATGCATTCGACCTTTTTTGAGTTCTAGTATGGGGTTTTTAAGTCTTAGGCTAGGAAACATTGAGGACAATGTTTGATTTTAGTATGGGGTAGTATATCTTCGATATTATCTTGCCTACTTTTTCCCGTTGTTCACACATACCCCGTTTTCTCACCAAAAAATTTTCAAAAATAGAAAGATTTTTAAATTTTTCAAAAATAAAATAAGTGTTTTTGTCATAATTTTGACTTTCCTGCTGGGTAGAATAAGAGTAAATTTTGACTCGATCAAGCGTGTTGAGCTCTAGCTTGTTCCTTAACTTTTAGGCTAAGCGTTCGCTAATTTGCGAAGAACAAAAAATGATAAGAGTTAAGTATGAGTAGGATGCTAAACAAGGATTATTTGGAAATCTTAAGAGCTCATGTATGTAGCTTGTTGCTTTTTCTCCCATAAGCTCTTAACCGGATTAATATACGTGCTGTTTTTGGAGATTTAACTTAAATCAACAATTTTTATGTAATATATAGCAAAAATTTTAGTCTTAGTTCAAATTTATACTTGAATTTTTCAAAAAAAAGTCTTCTATATATAAAAAAAATATGATGATAAAATGATAAAGAAAATAATTAAAAATATTATAATAAAAGTTGTGGGTTGATAAAAGTTTACTACCTCTTGCTGGCTCACAACCGATGTGATAGTCTTCTAAAGAAAGCCCATAGTAAGAATAATAAACATCCGAGACTGATAAAAGTTTGCTGCATCTTGCCGGCTCATAACCGATGTTGCAGCCTTCTAAAAGGTCAAGGGTTACAATTGCATAAATGTTTAATATTAAGTGTGAAATAATTAATAGAATGCGGGTGCTTTTTTCCGACTATGACTGAATGCGGCAACTTCCCTTTGCAGAAAAGACGTAGTCACCCTGTACATTTCGTCCATTGACCTCGGAATTTTCTCGTATAAACGCTTGATCAGCTCAGGGTGGGTTATACCGTGCATGAATCCGAAGATCTTCATGCATTCCGGCGCTCTTTCCACATCCAGGATTTCTGCTTTGTATCTTTCCATAAAGTCCTCCGTGGATTCTCCATCTCTTTGCTTGATATGATGTATCTCCACCGGATCCTTGATGTGTTTTGTTTGTTGGAGATAATTTTCAGTGAATGTCTGTTCTCAATCTTCATAGCTGTCAATGGATTCCATTTGAGTTTATCGAAAATGACTCTATGCGTTTCCAATGGGCGTTGAGTTGAAACAAAAAAATCCCCCCATTGTGATTCACCATGGTTGGCATTGCCCACCTCTCTTGTCTTGACGATGTTTTGCCGTGGCCCTCGGAAATAACTTTAAATGATCTTCCAAATCCCCGCTTCCATCATATGTCTTGACGTGGCTGGGCATCCTTATCCTTGGGAAATTGAAATGCCGGATACGAGGTGTGAAATGGTTTCTTTCCTCACACGTCCAAGGCTGAGAGAGATCATCTTTGTAGGTGTTTGACCTGTATCTTCTTGATTTGTACTTCCAGTGACCTCCCTCACTGTCTTCACTCTCCGAATGTCCGCCAGTTTCCCGGGATGACGTGCCCCTATGATGATGCTTCCTTGGTTGCACCTCGATTTCCTTTTCGTGGGAACCCTAATGGCGGTTGTCAGAACGTGCAGATGCACTTCGTTCTTTTCATCCCAACCTATTGAACACACCACCCTCCTTCTACGGCTTGGGCCTAGGTGAAGGAGGTCTGTTTTGTTTGAGTCTTTTGAAGACACTGGCAACTGGTGACGGGCTTCGGGAGCGCCTATTTCCATGCCTCCTTTTTGGCTCTGTTCTGGCAGTTGGCGTCTTGGATTCGGAGTAATGCGACTCTTCATGATTTCTTTGATTTTTTCTGGTCTCGTTGCCGTAGAGTAGGCGTGCCTTTATCGCATTAAGCTTATCTTGCTGCTCTTTTTCTTTTTGCATCTTTTCGGCAATGAGTGGCAAGAGTTGGTGGTAGTTTTTGCCGCACAATTCTCTTAAGACCTCGTCAGGCGTAGGCTCTTCGAGACCTTGTGGGCCACTTCTTCCCCCAGTGTTCCGTATGGCGGACGTGGGAACGGTTGGGGTGTGTTGTTCGTGAGTGCTCATGATGAGTATTTTAGAAAACGTGATTACGTTGTGGTCCCACGGATGGCGCCACTTGTTGGTACAAAATAAGTATAGGGTTTAGAATAGGACTCAAATTATACGTCGGGTCGAGTTCCCGAATGATTTGAGCATTAGATCTTGTACTAGAGCAAGAGAAGTGATGATTTCATGCACAATCAAATAAACTGTTAGTCTTACCGTGGGGACGGACCCCACGGTTAGACTCCGGCGTGAAAGTAATTAAACATGTAGAGAGAGAAAGTATGTGTATGTAGAGTGAGAAAATCATCTTGTTTATTGTGTCAGAAGGTCCCTTTTTATAAGCGAACGAAATATTAGGGTTTCTTAATATTTCGTTTGTTTAGTTAGTGGCCAGAGTGGGTCCCTTGTCTGACAAGGTTCCGTAATAACCGTGTGTACGGACGCTTGTGCTTTCCGTGGATGGAAGTATCCTATAGTTAGGCCCGCGTCCGTTTTGCTGTGTCCGGGCCGTGACCAATGCATGATTGGGTTTAGTTTCGGCCCATGACTGCTAAGTTGGGCCCAGAAGCCAAGTGATAGTGTGGCCCAAGCCCGGAGGCTTGGTATGCTTACTATACGTCATCAGTCTTCAATTAGTAAGTTAGTGTAATTATTTAGTAATAATTTAAGTAAAGTTGAATTTTTAATTAAAGATTGAGATTATATAAAAAATATTCATGTAAACATAAACTATTGTGGATGTTTTTTTTAAATTTAGTAGTTGATTTTGATTGTGTTATTACTCTTAGATTAATACATATTGGAAGTTATAAACTTATACTGATGCTGAAAAATATTCTTTTATGAGCTAAACTTGGACAGACATCGATAACAACCGTGCTCGGATGCTCACTTTTATCTTTGACGACTCTTTTGGGTAAGTATTGTAAGTTGAATACGCCCTTGATGTGCCTATGTATTTTGTCTACCGAAAGAAAAAATACGTCGACTGTTCTGGATTGTCCTTCAGGGTATACTTCATCCCTAACAGTCAATTTAGTTATGTAATTGAGTACCATGAAAGAATAAGTTTCATATTTACACGACTTCCTCACAAGGAAACTTGCTCCACTTACAGGAGATTATCCAATAATATTCCCAGAGGTTTGTTGCTTGCAATTATGGTAAATGTGGGTCACATTTTTTTTATCATTTTTTAATGTAACTATTATGCGATTGATTGCATGTGAGACTAAAAAGATATTTGAAAATGCGGGGTGCTCATGGTGGTCCATGTAGGAGTCTGTGTGCACTGCCCGCTTTTTGGGTAGGTCCTTTACATCTTAATATGTTAAATATGCATCTGAATACCATGTGGTAGCAATGTTTTGTTACTTTTGTTGATTATATATAAGAAACTGTTAAAATTTGGTTAATTTTGCGATATTTGTTTAGTTACCGAGTGTGCAGATCGATAACAAGTATTGTATATGTGAGTATTATTTGTGTTGTGATAGTTAGGATGCTCGCTGATGTGGTGTTAATTTTTTTGTTGGGAATATGAGGTTGCAACAATGGGCACATGCAAGTTATGTAACAGATCATAAGGGGTAAATTTTTGTATGGGTTCAGTTGGATTTACCTTAAAAACACTTTCTCAAAAGTATTGATGTCGCAAATTTGATGACTTAATTGTATTATTTCATTATATTGTTTGTGCTTTTTCTGGGTTAGTTTTAACCTTCAAAAGATCATTTGTTGTGTTGCTTTTTGACGTCTTACGTTATTATCTTTGTTTTTTTTAATGTTTAGCAGTAATAGATGTGTTCCAGCACTTTAAGAAAGACAGAGAAGTTTCACGTTATCAAGGGTAAACAACAGAAACTGTGACGATGATGTTCAATGTTTATCGAGCTTCTCAAACGTTTTTTCCAGGAAATATAATCGTCAAAAATTCCAAGAATTTTTGACATAAATTCTTGACTGGAAAGCGACAAAAAAAGAGCTTTTGGACCTATGCATCACCAACAAGTATTTGCCCGACGAGGTAAGTAACTATAAAAAAGTTATAAGTAAAAGAATCATAAGTAGTTGTGTCGATGTTGTCACACCCCCAGACGGGGCCTGGACGGAATACGTGTCCGGAGGCGTGACTTTATTGAGCATCTCAAATACAAAGCATAAATAATGACCTCTAAGGGTACGTTTTAAAAATAAACACCGTTGCAAAGTTTTAAAATAATAATAATAAGTTTTACATCGATTAAATTTAAAAGATTCAAAGTTAAAATGCGGAAGCTGAAATAAGTTCAACAACGGTATTTAAAGACATAGATAAATCTCTGGTAAATCGGTACAGGCAAATAGACTTCACATAAGTCAATCAACAGCATCCATGCTAAGCACCTGAGAAAAACATGCTTAAAACGTCAACATAAAGTTGAGTGAATTCATAGGTTTAGTTCAAACGTTATTATAGTGGACCACAAGATATCAACACGTATGCGACAGTTATAACAGATACAACTTCACATAAAAAGGTATTTACGTTGCACTAAGCTCATGACACTGAAGCTAATTACGCATGTTAGCATGTACATTGCTATAAGTATTTGTGTGCCCTTCCAGGTGTCCGACCAAAGACAACCTAACCAGTACGACATGACATATATCCGTTTATCGGGCGCCCCGTGGGTAGTGAGCGCTACTCACCCGGATAGGGATAATTAGTCCCAATAGATCTATTTATTCATTCGCGCTCCCTCGACCGGTCCTCCAGTCAAGAGATTGACAGTTCATGATAGTTCGGGCAGTAGTGGTCTAACAGCTACTTAGGCAACACGTAAACAGGGAAAATCTCACGTAAAGTACTTGTGTCCAGTTTTAAAAGCAAGCAATGTTTCTCACCCCAAGTTATAAAACATTTATTCAAAACGAGTAAAAGAGTGGGGCTATGAACTCACCTTATACGGGTAGTGGATCAAAAGGAATCAATCAAGTGAAAATGAATCTCACGGTTCTAGCGACAACCTATCATATAGTCGTCGTTTAAGAATGATGTACAACGAATAACGCTTAACGCAAGAACTGATCATCCGAGCACGAGTAGACACGGCGTATCCCTTTTTAAAACGTACTTTCGAAAGTTATAAGTTTTGACAAGTCTCGACACTTCAAAACATCTTAGAAAATATTTCGTCTTTTAGTGTATTTCGTCTTTTAGTGTATTTCGTCTTTTAGTGTATTTCGTCTTTTAGTGTATTTCGTCTTTTAGTGTATTTCGTCTTTTAGTGTATTTCATCTTTTAGTGTATTTCGTCTTTTAGTGTATTTCGTCTTTTAGTGTATTTCGTCTTTTAGTGTATTTCGTCTTTTAGTGTATTTCGTGATAATAAAAATATATTTTCGACGCTTTTATAAAGTTTACGAAATTTCGGCATGACCTTTCTAAAAATATAGACTTTCCATTTTTATCAACCTCGACTCGTGAAACTATCTATTTTACAAAGTACATCTTTTATTGACTCGCAAGTATATCCGATATATTTTCGACAACACCTCAAATATCGCAACAAGTCCGTTCTAAACCTAAACCTCTTCGACATTCAACTTACGCTTACAACAAATCCAACATCTACTTAATCTTTTCGCCAACGATATTTAACTCAACACCCCACCCCCCCCCCCCCCCCATACGATAAATCTTTAAGTAAACGATATAGCCGTAGCAATAGCAATATATATATATCAACATAGTCATAATGAACTTTTAAATGCAAAAGTACAACTACTTTTTATTTTCTTCCATTTATAAAGAAATATATTAAACTTTGAGACTTGTAGTTTTATAGAAAACTAGATAATAATTTTCATAACGATCCGCTTTGTACACCTTGTTCGGGATTACCATACGAATGCAAAAGTACAACTTATCTATGAAAAGTAAATATTACTTACAAAGAAGCACGACGAAAGGTGGATTAGAAATCAAAAACAACTCAAACGTTGTTTTACTAATTACCCGGATAAATCTAAAATCAACACGAACCTATATATCTTTAAAGTGGATATCAAAATTAAAAACAAGTGGGTTTGTGTGTGCTTGGTGTTTCGGCAAAGAGATGAGCAAGAGAGAAAGAAAGAGTAAATGCAAAGTGTATGTGCGAATGAAATGAGAAATGAGGTTAAGGGTTTATGTATATACAACAAAAGTCACACACACATACACACACCTAGTGTGTGCCGTGGGTTAGGAGGGGACAAGGCACAAGGGGACCATTTTGATCCTCAAATGGGAGTTTAGCAAGGACATGGTGCAAGCCATTATGTAGGAAGTTAGTTTAACTTGTATCAATTTGAAAAAAAAAGGATCCTAAGTCAAGAGTGTGTGTGTGTCCGGTTGGTATAATAAAAAAAGGGGGACTAAAAATATTTTTCCCACTTTCTAGGATCACTAGTGCTCTTTTGTGAATTAATTTCCAAGGTATAACATGCACATGCATATGTATAGATTAACAACGCGTATCACGTAAACAACGAATCGGGTAACGGTAACACGGAAAATTATGAAAAGTTTAAACATTGCCTTAAAACATAAAAACGTGGCTATTGCCAAAATACTACAACGTTTGGTGTCCCGGTTAGCTCCCGGAGACGATTCTCAGATAATAACGAAACAACTTCCCGGTTAAACGGTAAAGCTAAACGAAACATTTAAAAATTCAAATTACTACACGGAAACGGCTAACTTATTGAACGGAAATTCTCGGGTTGTCACATGTTTCCCAAATTGCTATGAGAAATTGTCTTCAAAAACCTGTAAACCACTTTGGATCAAACCGCTACAATTACCAAATCTCTACTAGTAAATCGCTACACTAGAGGACAACCGCTACTGACAAACCTCTGCCTAATAAGACAAATCGCTGTCAGAAACGACAAACCGCTAGCACAGTGTACGATCTAAAAAACTGCCAAAACAGTGTACTTTCTTGACAAACCGCCAAAACAGTAAGCCAAACCGCTACGATAAACTATAAGCAGAATACCAAACCGCTATGATGAACTACGAACTTTTACACCTTAAAACACCTAAAAATCACCCTTTTGAACGTTTTGACTTGGTTTCTTTTTCACAAATGAGTACTAGAGGGCTATAGCAACTACAAAAACATGAATTTAAACACAAGAAACGTGAAAATCAATGAAACTCAAGAACAAGAGCTAAAACCTCCTAAAACTCAACTTTTGATCTAAACCAAGCACTAAAATGCACACACAAACAATCTAATCATCCCATGAGCTCTGATACCAATTGTAAGATATTGGAAATCATAACACAATGGAAGATAGATGGATTAGCCAAGTCTAGAGAGAGAAAGTGAGAGAAAAGCTTTCTAGTAAGAGAAAGTGGAACATGTAAAATGAAATGACTAACCACCTCTTCCATGACATGGAAGAGGCTTATATAGTGTCATATAAAATCAGCTCTTAGGCTATGGTATGGGCTTACACATTGGGCTTTATAACCTGGCCCATTATCGAATATTACATATTAAACGTTAAACTACGAGCTATAATAAACTATACAATACACGAGGTGACTGAGTCTTTTTCTAATATCTAACACGAACTGTTTCCAAACAATGGAAGTCTTGCATAGACTTGATCAACATTCAGAATACATACGGTGTTCGTAGCAGTAACTATTGTTGTATAATCTTAAGGTATAATTAGGCTCTTCCAACTTACATGTTAGCCCTATATCAAAATCTAAGATACTCCCCGTTAGTGACAACTCTCAATAATTCAAATTTGTTTCCAATTGTCACTTGTCATGGGATATGGTGTTTTTCATATGGTACCCCTGGTATCATGGATACTCTATGGAACCCATCAATTAAAAGATCTATTAATATTTTAGTCTATGCCTTCACTAGTCAACCAAAGACTGATAAAATCCTTTTAGGTTTTGGTGTCCATCCAGATACTTTAGACCCAACCATTATAAAGGTTTCATGCCCTCGCAGCGGACACGGAAGTTGGTATGTGTCTGTGTTTACTTTGAGCTCTATGGACTTGAATAAACTAGAGAATGACAGTTTACTCAGGGAATCTATCAGATTCAAATGGTCATCGCAAGCGGTTGTAGGTTGCTTGTTCTTTTGGACAGGTCATGAAAGGTTTGTTAATGATGATGGTGTAATGTTCAAAAAACACCTACTTGTTTCATTTGATTTGATTGGCCATTCGTTTCAATTCCATGACATAGATGCCATTTTTAGAGACAGCCTAACAGTCCCAATGTGTATTTCAAGTCTTGGTAATTCTTTGATAGTATCTGGAAGCACGGATGAAACAAAATTCTATCTTTTTTATGATTGGTCTTTATTGGTTGATGTTACAGCTGTAACATCATTTACCTTACTTTTTTCTATTCCCACCCCTAGTTATGTTAAGTTACTTGGTTTTAGTAATGATGAAATACCATTACCAATAGTTGAAGTACTAGGTGCCCACCAACTTGCTAATTCTGTACAAGTTTTCAATCTAGTTACACAATCATTTCAGAACCTCGGTATCCAAGGAGTTGCTGGTTCTTTCTACATTAAACCATACAAAGAATCACTAATTCTTCTACCTTACCCAGATCGTGCAGTATATTATATGTTCTTGGCACGCCTTGTTTTATCCGAACCTTATTATTTGAACCATGTTGTATTGTGTAGGCTAAGGTTGATGGACTTCTGGCGATAAAAAGGTGTCTTATGAACGTGGTGGATGGTATTAGTATTTGTTAGTTTCAGTTTCCTAATTTTGTTGTCCTAGTTAAAAACATGTGGTATTTTATGGTAGTTCGTCTTTAAAAAACAAGGACGTATTATTTTGTATGCTAAAACATTTATGTTATGTTAGCATTTTTTAACCAAACAATCCCCTAGCATATTTGTTCAACAGTGGAAGATTCACAATGTCCAAATTAACAGCATAAGTGACATTCTCTCACTTGTAAACCGTGCAAGCTTCTAGCCTAATCTCACAAACATGTATGAGGCTATGATTCTTTTCACCATGTTGAATTTTAGTTGGTTTGATTAGCTTCTTTAAACCTTTTATCGCTCTTTCCATTTCTTTGTAATTGTGTTTGCTTATATAATTATTGTGCTTTTCCTAAAAAATATTCTACATTTACAGACCATTGACAAAGAAATAAAACTTTTAATTTTACAATTAATATTTGTACTTATAAAAGTACAATTGGTTGTTTAGTAGGTGTAAGTGTTTATGAGAAAAGTAAAAATTATAGGGCGACTTGTAGTTAAGGAGATAGGGCGACTAGTAGGTGTGGGTATTTATGGCAAAAGTTTGTATATGTATTTAATTTGATCATTAGATATAGGCATTACATGTAAAACACAACTTAATGAGCTATCCTTCTTCCTCAAAATTCAAGGTTATTTTGGTTTTTAAAGAAATCAAATGTGGTGTATTACTCCCAAAGAATATAAGTTCTCAAACTTTGTGCGTTACGTACCGAAAAAGTTCAATGTTGAGGATGACAAACAAATGTTGTTATCTTACAACAGTGGTTCAAACTCAATCAACATAATTGACGATTATGATGTAGATTGTTTCTTAAAGGAAGTTTTAAAATCAGGTAATGTAGTTAAGAGTGTTTTCATTAAATCCATTGATAAAACCGTTGAGGTAACTCGTTCTTCATCTTCTAAACCCTTGGGATATTGATCTTAATATCCCTTTGTTTGATGAACACGTTACTTGTTAGTAACCCGGAATCACTTTCACTTCACCATTTGAACCAATAAAAATAAGATGAGAAGAAAATGAAGACGAGTATAGAGAGGTTAGAGAAAGAAAGTAGAGAGAAAAATAAGATGGTTGATTTCTTGTAAATTAAGAGAAAATAGAAATGAACCAACACCCTCTCCACACTTGGAGAGGGGTATTTATACCAACACTTGGAATGTGTGGTTTAATGCTAATGGGTCGGGCTCAGGATTACATGGGCTTTAGCCTACAACGTATACAATATTAGATTAAACAACGAGCCCGATACCCGTAACTAGCCTATTACAACATATATTAAATAAAGACCGAAGCTTCCTCGTTGAGTGACCGAGCTTCCTTGTTTGACTCAATATTTTGAGGCTAACAATCTCCCCTAAAGCGAGGTCTTGAACCTTGAAACGAGCTTCCTTGTTTGACTCGATATTTTGAGGCTAACAATCTCCCCCGAAGCTTGGTTTCTGATAGATTCCGAGCTTCCATGTTCACAGTCATAACATGGTCTTGGATTAGTTAAGATTGCTTTAACATTGAGTTCTTGAGTCTTGTTTTTGGTCTTTATCTTTGTTGTAGGCTTATTCTTTCATGCTGTGTGATCTTTGATCTTGAGCCTTTTCGTTTTGACTTTGATTGTAATTCCGATATCTTTAAATCTTTTCCTTGTTTGTCTTGTTGTCTCTGCCATCTTATGATCTTGTGTCTTGACCAACATGCTCATACTATGCAACATCTTGAAAGCTTGCTAACAATCTCCCTTGGCAATCATTGTCTTGATAATCTTGATAACTTTTAGGAAGATCTTGAATATCAGAGTTTGCGGAAGTCTTTGTATTTAACTCTTGAGCTTTCTTGATTCTTGAATCTTGATGCTTATAGTATGTCTTTGTGGCTTGTGTATGAGCATGTGGTAGTGAATTAGACTCTGCTAGAGTGAGGTTGCAACACTATCGTTTGTACCTGCATTTTAAAGTTAGTGATAAACAGAAGATATGTACGAATATGGCTTTGTCATTCATTAAGACTCGGTTGCATTAAACTCTGGTTCCGTGAGGACCGTTTTACAATATAAATACTGTACATGTGATCAGGTAGGTTCAATTTTAGAAGAACCTCCTTGACAGGGTTTCCAGCTCAAAGTGTTAGATCCTCTAATGCGTATGTATTAGATTCACTGTACTTGCTTGTTCTCAATACCAAAACGTCTCAAAGCAGACAACACGATATGAGTGGATAGTTACTATCTTTCTGATTGAGTCGTCAATTCATTTTACTAGAACAAGTTTGATTCACATAGAATCGCACCATCATTTCTTTCCAGTTGACACACGTTTGATTCATATAGAATCACGCAAGTCACCTACCAAGAGCTTGTTTGATGTTGGCTCAAGCAGGATTTCCATCTTCACTATGAACACTAAAGAGTATCACTTGGATGTTCTGGCACAATCAAAAGGATAATGCGTAGGACTCTTGTTAACAACTTGTGAACTTATTGATGTTCAACAAGTGTTTGTCATGGAATGTTTCATAATGAGATTTATTTATTGATCTCTTGGCTCTAGACTCGATTAGTGCTTTTTGGTTTTAGTACTCGGAGGCTGGAGCAGACTGCCACCTATTCAATATCAACTAACTCGTAGTGAGAAAGTCAATAGAAGTCGTGTGTATCTCCGTGACAAATGAGACAAGTTTCTGTTGAGAGAAACTCAAATGGCTGGGAAGGGTTGTGCATTGCATCACTGGGTCTATGATGTCGTCTTTAATATCAGGATTCATCTTTGTGAAAACTGATAGATTATGTATTGACCCGGTTTCTGCCTAAGGTGTAAGGAGGGCTGCTTTGTTTTCACCCTTTATCCATACATTTCTTTTTATTCTTCAACCCCTTCAATGCTTACCAAGACGTCATTACTAACACCTTGTTGTGATTGTTCCAGTGTTAGCTCAATCTTAGTCGGCATTCTTCCCTTATACACATTCATCTCCAATCATACCTAAGGACTGCTATTTCTAACTATGGAGTGTCCTTGGGTAGATCCCTCCGGTTCTGGTTGGATCGTAGGACTTATACCTAACCTAACCACCTTATGACTTCAGAATCGTCGTGAAATTAATAGGTTGTTGGGTATGAGATCGAACCATAAAACCATTTTCTGACATTGTTATTTTCAAATACTCCCCCTACACATGTGCTCCGAGATTCGAAATTGTTTAGCACATGAAGGACAGAGTTGCACTTAGAGTCTTAAAGATCACATTCGTATATATCATATTTTAATCACATTTTCTCCCCTTATTTTAAATAATAAAACACTTAGTATTTGAAATACCAAATGATTAAAATTTGACATGAAAAATTCCATGGGGAGAAAAATGATACCACGATATTGCATGAATTCAGATTCCGATAGCTCCCCTTCAACAGTGCATGTGGGATACCAATATTTATTAAAACTTGACATTGGAATGAAAAATTGATATGACACCACAAAATGTTGAAGACGGAGTGAGATGCCTTAGTGAACAATGGATATTAATAATTGACATTATAAGTTTCCACATTTTAATTTCACAAGATGTGTTTGGATACATAAAATTGACATTTATGTGATGTATCCAACACATTAAAAGGCTTTGTTTTAAAAAGCTCCCCCTCAGAAATTGATTCACATAAAATGACATTCTACGAACTACAATTCTTTGAAAATTATTCGAGGAAGGGAGTGTTGAACACACAATTTTATCAAATACCACTTTTTATGGAAAAAGACCACAAATTATATTGTAGACAATTTTGACATTGAAAGTTCTTTTTGAAAAATTGTGTTCAACGATTTTAAAAACATGATAGAAGACTTCTCTTCTATTTTAGAGTAAGCGCACTGAAGCGTACACTTTGATCTTTGATCTTGAGCCTTTTCTTTTTGACTTTGACTTTAATTCCGAGATCTTTAAATCTTTTCCTTGTTTGTCTTGTTGTCTCTGCCATCTTGCGATCTTGTGTCTTGACTAACATGCTCATACTATGCATCATCTTGAAAGCTTGCTAATAATATCCCTTGACATCATTGTCTTGATATTCTTGATAACTTTTACGAAGATCTTGAATATCAAAGTTTGCGAAAGTCTTTGTATTTTGAGCATTCTTGATTCTTGAATCTTGATGCTTATAGTATGTCTTTGTAGTCTGAGTATGAGCATGCGGTAGTGAATTCGACTCTGCTGGAATGAGATTGACAACCTCCGTCGTTTGTACCTACATTTTAGAGTTAGCGATAAACAGCAAATGTGGACGAATATGGCTTTGTCATTCAATGATATTCGGTTGCATTAACCTCCGGTTTCATAAGGACCATTTTACAATATAAATACTATACTTGTGATCAGGTAGGTTCAATTTTGAAAGAACCTCCTTGACATGATTACCAGCTCAAAGGTGTTAGATCCTCTAAACGCGTTGTGAAGGTATGTATGCATTAGATTCACCGCCCCATACTTGCTGTTTTCAATTTACGAAATGTCTCAAAGAAGAAAACGGATATGAGTGAATCAGATAGTTACTATCTTTTGATTTAGTCGTCATCTTTATGGAAACAAGTTGATTCAATGGGAATCGCACATCGTTTTTTTTCCAGTTGACACAAGTTTGATTCATATAGAATCGCGCAAGTCACCTACCAAGAGCTTGTTTGATGTTGGCTCAAGCAGAATTTCCATCTTCACTGTGAATACTTAAGTATTACTCGGATGTTCTGGCAAAATCACAAGGATAATGCATAGGACTCTTGTTAAGAGCTTGTGAACTTATTGGGTTGTTTCAATAAATGTTTGTCATGGAATGTGTCATAATGAGATTATTTATTGATCTCTTTTTCTCCAGACTCGCGTGATTTTAGTTCATTTTGGTTTTTAGTACTCGGAGGCTGGCTGCAGTTTGACACTTATACAATATTCAACTAACTCGGAGTGAGAAAGTAAATAGAATAGTCGTGAGTGTATCTCGTGTCAATATGAGATAAGTATCTATGAGAGAAACTTGAATGGCTGGGATGGGTGTGCATTTGCATCTCTAGTTTCATGCGTCTTACTTCAATATCAGGATTCATCTTTATGAATTGTGAAAACCGAGATAGATGATGTATTGACCCGGTTTCTGCCTAAAGTTATATGGAGGGCTTCTTTCTTTAGACCCTTTATCTTACATTTCTTTTTCATTCTTCAACCCCTTCATTGCTTACCAAGACGTCATTAATAAAACCCTTGTTGTGATTGTTCCAGTGTTAGCTCAATTTAGTCGGCATTATTCACTTTATACTCATTCATCTCCATATCTTACCTAAGGACATGCTCATTTCTACCATGGATGTGGTTGGGTAGATCCCTCAGGGTGGTTTCTGGTTGGGATTCATAGGACTAATTACTCATAATCAACCTTATGACTTCAGAATCTTCATGAATTTAGATGTTGTTGGGTATGAGATCGTAACCATAACACCTTTTTCCGAAGAGTATAAACAGGACTTTGAGTCGATTAGATCACTTATTATTTTCAAGATCACATTTTAATTACATTTCTCCCCCTGTTTTAATAGTAATTCACTTTGTTTTGAAATACCATGTGATTAAAATTTGTACTTGAAAATTTGTGGCTGAGAAAATTGTTACAGCTGAGCTCATTGAACTGTTACTTTTTGCGCCGCCCCCTCAATTCTCAATATGACACCAATTAAGAGAATAGGATTATGACTTTGTAAATTCCATGTGAAATTGAGTTTGAGCTACTTGTATATGTTTTAACAAAATGATTGTTTAAATATTATTAACATTTTAACATTTTTTTCATTTGTTTAAACATTTTTGAAATGTTTTAGACACACAAAATAGACATGTGAGTGTATGCCTAAACGCATTAAAACTTGCTTTTAAAAGCTCCCCTTCAAAAATTGATTCACTTATAAAAAATTATTCGACTTTTGAAAGATGCATGAGGAGAGTGTATCGAACACATAATTTTAAAAGATTTTGAAGATCCTTTTGAGAAATTCTTGAAAAATTATGTTCGACGTGTTTTGAAAAACCAATGTTACTTGAGCTCGAAAGACTTTGAATGTCTTTTGAATTGACTTTTTGTGTCGGCTCAAGTCCTAGAAGTTGTTTTCTTCTTGTTGTGAGGATAAATGTACATGATTGCACACTTTCCTTTATTTGAGGACCGGGTTGTTGTCTGTCATTTAATAACAAGCCATTGAGAAAAATAGAAATGACATGTTTTGAAAGCATTTGAAACTCTTGCTCGAACTTCATTTACACGCCCGTGTCGATGTTAATCAACATTTCTAGGTACGTAAATGTTATCGCTTCCAAGAGACATGTCGAGAAGATTCTTTTTGGAAATTTTTTGTTTTTCTGATTTTGTATTTTCTTTTTGAGATTTTTTAATTTTGTATTTTTCTTTTTCAAAAATATTTTATAAAATAATTAAAAAATGGAATGTTTATATAAAGAAGATGTTGATAGAATATTTACATTAGATGAACCCTTTGAATAGATGGGTTCGAAAGCCATTGAAGTACCTGCACACAAAGAAGAAGAGTTTGCACAAATAACAGTTTTAGGATTATGCGTTTCCTTTCCTAATGGTGAAGCACTATCATTCGTGTTGTAGCGGGTTTCAACTGACTTTCTAATGGAATCCACTTAAGATCAACTTGAGTAAAGATTCTTCCTGTTGTTTTCCATGTAATACCAGATCTAGGAGGCGTTGTTTTCAGATACACATTGGAGGACTTATTTGGAAAAAACCTTTGTCCTATGGGGATCTGTCTACCATGATTCTTAGATTCGCTTTTCTTTTCTACGGCTATATATCTCTTTGTTGTCTTATAGAATTGTGCATGCTTGTTCTATGCTGAGGCACGAGAATTCACCTTTCAGGGGTATTTTAAGATGCACTCATCGTGATTTGCATTGTAAATGCACTTTTTGCATGTAGGACATGCCAAGTCTTTTGACTTCAAGAATGACTTTTGATTCCTTGGTGGTTCTGCTGTGTTAATAGTTCTATTCGATACATGACTACTCATGGATAGTGGCCAATTCCTAGGTTGTTGATTAAAGTTCCTAGGTTTCGGTTTGTTACCATTAGCAATGTTTGGTAATCTAGCAGATTGTTGCACACTATGTTTGGTATTCAAGGCTTTGTCTTTCTGAAGTTGTGCCTTTTTCATAGCTTCCTCTAGGTAGTAGTTATGAACCATGTCATTTAAGCCTACAGATTTCCTTGGTGACTGAAATGATGCATGCTTTTGGCTATTCCTAGAAGGGCCAGGTGCATTCACATCATAAGGCTTAGCAAAAGACGATTTCCTAACTTGAGGCTAAGAATGTAGAGTGATTGGTTTTGTCAAATCATGCGACACACCAACTTGGGAGGCAATCTTATGTCTTGGAAATTAGGATCGTTCAGATTTATACGCAGTTGGTTGTCTTACCACTGGTTGATTTCTGATTGGTTGCAAAAGCGGTTTCCCCAAGATTGATTATTTTTTAAAATTAGTATCCACATTCTTACCTTTCATCTTCTCAATGAGTTTCTTTAACTCACTTATAGCAATGTTCTTGTCTTGCAATTGAGCTTTCAAATCTTGTATTTTGAAATATTGTTCACGTTCTTTTTGAAATACATTTGACGCTTTTTCTTTGCAAACTGTGTCATTTTTCATTTATTCTGGACATTGTTGTAAAGCAAGTTCAAGAGAAATTGAATGTTTTTATAATTTAGCAAAACTTCGTAAAAGCTTAGTATAAACTTCTTTACTAACAAATTTAGTTTGTTTCAAAAGATTTTGTGCAAGACATTCACATTCATTCACTTTATGAAGATATAAGCATTGCAATTTAAAGTGAGCATCTAAATCAGATAACGAATGCAAATAAGAACACATAACATCATTAGACACACATTCTTGCAAAAGTATATCATACATGTTTGAAAATTCTGCTTTATCAGATTTAAGTTGTTCGTAAATTTCATTTTCAAGGGATTCAACGTACTTTAAATCCGCATGCATTTCTTTCTTAAGTTCATGAAAAAATGCGTGACTATCATTTTGTGTCTTAAGGGCAAGATGCATCAAACATGTCTTAATCAGGATTTCCATATCTTTAGCAGTTGGGGCACGAAAATGATCTTTAGAATGTTTTACTCTGATACCAATTGTAGGATATTGGAAATCATAACACAATCGAATGACTAGTGGATTAGCCAAGTTCTAGAGAGAGAAAATAAGAGAGAAATTTCTAGTGAGAGAAAATGATCTTGTATTATGTAAATGACTAACCCACCTCTTCCATGACATGGAAGAGGCTTATATAGTAACAACAAAAACCAGCCATAAGGCCTTAGTAGTGGGCTTACACGTTGGGTTTAATACCTGGCCCATTACCGAATGTTATACATTAACTACTTAACTACGAGCAATAATAAACGGTAAAATACATGGGGTGATCGAGTCTTTTTCTAATATCTAACAAGTCTGTTTGCAGGATCATATTGGTCATATGGGATTGCATACAAACATAGTTTCTCATATTGAGCCTTTTTGAGGTACATTGGATTTGCAAAGGTTGGTCTACCATTGAATGTTAGGCCTTTGGGAGCTAACATATGAATGGTTTGAATTGATTGATTCCTTTTGTAAACAATTTCATTCAAAAACTTTAATTGCTTTTCCATTGAAATCATTTTTTCGATGTCTTTTCCTCCTTAAGTTTCAAATCCGTTATTACCTTTGTTTTTTCTTTGACAAGACCTTCGTAATGTGACTTTGTTAAAAGACTATGTTTGACTAACTCATCGTGTTTCTCTTTGACAACTAAAATTTCATAGGCTTTAACTTTTAAACCTTCTTTTATGTCAATCTCTTTTTGAGCTAATAGTCCTAGAGTTTCATTTAACTTACGTTTAAGTTTTTCATAATCAACTGTATGATCATTAAAGGCCTTGTACCTCTCAAACTCAGTCTGTTTATTTTGAAGTGCAACTAGGCAACTATCCCGAATACTATTAGACTCCCCTAAGGTTTTACTAGTCTCTACAAGAGTAGATTTGCACTCTTTCAATTCTTGAGTCAATGATGCGTTTGCTTTCTTTAATTGATTTTGAATCGTTTTGTTTTCATCAATGTCACGTTTTAAATTTGCAATTAAATTGGCAAGCACAACACGCTCATCATCACATTTTACAGCATTATGGTCAGTCTAAATTTCATTATCACACATATCCGGTGAATCAGGAATGACATTGCTATCAATCTTTTCCATTACACATGTGTTAATAATGCATTCAGGTTGCTCAGAATGTTGTGTGTCAACAGCAAACACATTATATTCAGCAGTATATGGTACCTCAAACATTGGTTCTATGTCATAGGAAGGTCTGATGTCTGCATCATCTCTAGAAGTGCTTTTGTCATTGCATTCATTCCTTGACCTGCTGCTTTCATCTCCATATGTGTTGCTTTGATTCTTTAAACCTTGATCATTCTCTAAACCTTGATCATTCCCTTTGTCTGATACAATCCTACTGCAGTCTTTTTCTCCTAAACTAGCATCCGATGCTTTAACCTTTTGAACCATGCACTCTTGAATTTGCAATTTTCTTTCATTTAACCTTTTCAACCTATTCTGAAGCTCTTGTTCATGACATGCTCTTTCAAAAATACATTGCTCAATGGAGTCTATGTTTTGAATTATTACTTCCTTGAAGGTTTGAGGTTCCATTTGAGTGTAGTGTTTGAAGTCTTGTCGTGTGAGTCATAAAGGAAGACGTCATGGAGATTCCAGTGAGCTTCTAATGAGGAGATAGAGGGACCAATGAAGGATCAGCCTCTATCTGCTGATGCCTCACCAACAGCCTTATCACCAGGCTACATTGCTGACTCTGATCCGGAAGAGGATAAGGAGGACCCTGAGGAGGATCCTGAGGTTCCTTTAACTGAATGGATCTTTGCAACCAATAAAGGATGATAGTCAAGATGTATAAATACAACTAACTATGTAGAAACAATGATTATGAATACTATATGTTAATGCGGAATCTTAACACAAGTATTAAGAAAAACAATGAATCAATCTGAATAACAACTTTATTAAAGTGTTCTTGAGGATCACAGATTGCTAACTATGATATTGTATGATCTTGTATTGAACTCTCTCTTCTAACTATGCCTAGGGTTCCTTTTATATGATAAGGATAACCCTAAAAGGCTTACATATTTTTCTGACAAATATCTCAAAAATATCTTTTAAATATCTTTCAAATATCTTGTCATCGGTACTAACTAGCTTTCTACTAACGGTACTAACTAACCAGCAGTACTAACACTTTGTACTGTCGGTACTAAGTATAACTGTCGGTACTAACTATTTGTACTAACGGTACTAAGTTAAGAGAACATTAATCCTAACAATCCTCCCTTAAACATGAATGTTAAACTATTTTAACTTCATGTTTCTTCATTCCTTTAAGAACTTGATTGTTCTTTAAGCTTCTTTTAATGCATAGAGGATGTATCCAAACATTCTTCATGATTTCTTAATCTTGTACACTCTATCCTTCTATAGCAGCATCCTTGTCTTTTCAGCAATTCAGCAACATCTTTTCAGCTACACAGCAACATCTTGAAACCTACAATCCAACTAAGTTGGCTTTGTAGTTTTTGGCAAACTACCAGCCATCAACGGATTTGATGTTCCTTTACCAGTAGCCGTTTGCTCTGGGATAGATAACTCTTCATCTTAAGAATATGGTGAGTTAATTACCATACAGTTTTTGGTAAACTGTCAACCATCAACGGATTTGATTAGTCTTTACCAAATACCGTTTGAGTTTGGACTAGCCAATGCTTCATTGTCATAACATGGTGCATTGATAAACCATATAGTTTTTAGCAAACTATCAGCTATCAACAGATTTGATTAGTCTTTACCAAGAACTGTTTGATCTCGGACTAGCCAACTCTTCACCAAGAAGCAAGGTGAGTTGATTACCCTACAATTTTTGGTAAATTGTAAACCATCAACGGATTTGAGAAGTCTTTACCAAATACCGTTTGTGTTTGGACTAGCCAATGCTTCATTGTCATAACATGGTGCATTGATAAACCATTTTGTTGTGTGGTGGTTAGCCAACACTCAATCCCTTCTCACTTCCATCAGCCTTGTTCTTCAGATTCTAAATCAGCAAGTACCTTCTTGATAAATCGTATCAATTCCAATGCCATTGTACTTTCTTCTTCAGACTCCAATTTTAGATTTAGCATTTGCACCACTATTTCCTTCTTTAAAGGATACTTCTTCTCTGTTAGCATGTGAATGACTACTCCTTCATTAGTCATCAAAGTGTGTACCCCTGAGGAACTGTGCAACTTCCAACTGATTACCTTCCATTCATGTTGTGAGCTCCAAAACTCATCTTGTTCATCTGGTTTGAACAAAACCTTCAAATCTCCCCAAAGAACTCTTTCAAAACCTTCAGGCATCTCATCTTGGTATTTATCCATTACCAGTTGAAACATAGCATTTAGATCTTCTCTATCAAATATGGACAATACTGTTGTTAAAATACTAAAGTATCTTTGCTGTCCATTGCTTCTTGTTATCACATTCAGATTGATCTCTTCTTCTTTGGATTCATCAAACTGTGGTTTTGTTCCAAGACATACTGTCTTCCAGTCAATGATAGGATATTTTCTGTCAAGAATCTCATAATCCACTTCTTTATCTTCATCCTGAGCTATAGTTAAATATAACCTCAGATCATCATTTTCTTTGTCACTATCATCTTCAGAAGTGTGTTGAATGTATCTTCTTTTTCTTGACTTCATCTTCTTCCTAGTACCTAGTTTTCTTTTCCTAGTACTCTCTTCTTCTTTATCCTCTATCTTGACTTCTCCTTTGGTTTCTTTCTTGATCACTTCACTTTTGGATAAACCAACTCCTTTTTCATTCATCCTCTTGATAAACCTTTCATCTTGAGCAGATCTAGTAGAGATGAAATCTTCATTAAATCTCTTAATCTTTTCATACAAAGCTTGAATGTCTTCAAACTTCTTGCTCTTCAAATCAGCATGTTTGTAGTTTCCCACATGCTTTATGTAGGTCATCATTTGATTTCTGAGTTGATTCTTGGTTGGAGGTTTATTTCTTAAGGCTTGTGATCTTTGTTGAGCAAGGAACTTTCTCTGAGCAGCAATTGTATCATGAAGGAATTTAGCTCTTTCTTCAATAGAGAATTGCTCTCTTTCTTGCTCTTGAAGCTTTTCAGCAAGTATTCTGTCTGCCTCAATTCTTGCTTTTACATCATCAAAGTTTTTAATGAGAGCTTCATTTGCTGCTTCTTCTTCAGCAATTTTGTTTTTCTCCTCTTCAGCTTCCCATTCTTCTTGCACTTTCCTAGCCAACTCTTCATCACTCTCAAGTTGCTTGAATTTCTTCACAGCTTGAGGAATATCATCATCTTCACTTTCAGTTTCATCCTCCTCTTCAATCTTCTTCTTCCCTTTGTCTTTAGGATCAATTTTTGGAAGAGGCTTTAAAGTGAGTGTTGATCTTGTAGAAGTAGTTCTAGGTCTATCAGTATCTTCAACATCCTTCAGTTCTACACCTTTCTCTTTTTCTTTGGAAATAGCTTTGGCTTTACTCATGTTGATGAGAAGTGTAGCAATTGTTTCATCATCACCAAATATCACAGATGTGGGTGTCAGAGAGGATGTTTGAGAAGCTTGAGAAGCAATTTCTTCCTTAGATTGCTCTTCAGTACTTACTCTTTGCTCAGTGGTACTTTCAACTCTCTCTTCAGAACCTTCTCCTTTGTCTTCAGTACCTTTAAAGATGTCTTCAGAAGCATCAACTTGATCATCAGTACTAACTTTGAAATCGTCAGTACTAAGTTTTGGTCTGTCGGTACTAACTTTTTCAAAGTCGGTATTAACTCCTTCCTTAGCAGTACTAACTTCATCTTCAGTACTAAGTCCAACTTCATCAGTTTCTTTGTCTTCATCCATCATTTCTTTTGTCCTCCCTTCACTTTGAGCATTTTCTTTTGCTTTACCATCTCCTTTTGCATTCTTCCTCCCTTGTTTGGATACAGACTCTATCTGCACCTTCTTTTTCTTTGAGAGTCTTTTCCTTTGTTGTCTTTGTTCCTTTGATATTCTCTTCTGATATGCTTTGAAGTGTTTGATGACAGGATTAGCTTTCTTTTTGAGCTTTGTGATCTTAGCCTTCAAGAGTTTAATTTCCTTGGCTTGATCTGAAACCTGTTTACACAAAGAGATACAAAGATCATAGACATTTTGGAGAGTCATTGCATCCTCATTCCCTGAAAGGGATGTATCATTGAATGAATGATCTCCAAGATTCTCACCAGTATGTTCTGGAATTGAATCAGGAATATTAGGAGTGGGGGAAGGGTTTGGTGAAGGTCTGGGTGAAGGACTTGGTGAAAGGTCAGGTTGTTGCTCAAATGGTACCTCACTAGATTGAGCAGAAGATGAGTCATGCATTGGGACAATCACCAGTAGGAGTAGGAGTGGGTATGTTTGTTCAAAACATATTGACTTTCTGAGGGAAGTTACCCGATCATGAGTTGCGTTGGACAACATAGTATCAATAAAGGTTAAATTTGCCTTGAAAAATGTTTGCCTCTTAACTATAAATTGAATGAAAATCTTTACAAGTTAAACTATTTACAGGGAAGTGATCTAATGGAAACAGTTATATTAACTAAATTGTCTATCCTAAAAATATAGAAATTAAACGAGGATACATGACAAACTTCTTCTAGCCTCTAGATGTCTAAGCATATCATCAAAATTAATTTTGAAAAAATTTGAACTTTTGATTAGTTGTTTAAACAATTACAGATGTTGAAATTTTGTAGGATTTTGATCCAAGAGGTTACTTTTGGAGCGTAAACAATGATTCAATTGTGTGAAATAAAAACCTCCATTGGGGTGAAAATAATGCTTTATTAAATGTTAAAACACTTAAATCCCCTTCATATCCCATACGTTGAATAGCATTAAAGATAGCTTGATTTGATAATGAGTCTATCCCATTAGCATCATTAAAAATAAGATCAGTTCGAATTGATGCTTCCGAGATAGACACAACCTTGCCAGCTACTTTGGCAGTTATGTGCCTTACATTGTTGATTGTTTTGGACTTAGCAGACGTCCAAAACTATTCAACGAATGTTGTTGAAATAACAGACTTACGTGAGCGCATGAAAAACTATAACTTCGTAGAAAAGAAAATCAATGCTTCGTGAAAAAAAAAACCTTCAACATTTCCTTCGTCTTTTTCCAAGTGCGATCAGTTATGCTTTGGACAGGTCTCAGGGAGCAGCCATTTTGCTTAGAAGAGAGAGATCGTTGATGAGAGAAATTAGGGCTTGGAAAGATGAATGATAGTTAGAGTGATTGCTTGAGCAAGTGTGCGATTGAAATGGTTTCTTATAGGTTTGGGTGACCTAATTTTAAAGAAAACGTTCCAATTTACACTTTTCCTTTTTTTTTTTTTTTACCCCCCCCCCCCCCCCCCCCTTTTTTACCCCCCCCCCCTTACCCTTGGCGGTATTATGTCTCTACGTCTCTTTAACGGTACAACTTGCCCAGCGGTACTAACTTTACATGGTCGGTACTAACTTTGTCCAAACAAAGATTGTACAATGTAAGTATCAGGAATGCTTCAGCACCATCAGAAACTCTTCTCAGTGACTCTTCAGACCTTCTTAAAGCTTTGACAAACATATCTTCTAGATAAAGGTGGATTTTACCATCTGACCCATCTAACCATGACTCACTATTCAGGTTAAGGCACAACTGTCCAACCTTCCCTCACCATCAACACATACTAACCATCTTTACCTTAAAAATTATAATCTTTGGCTGGTATTACATAATTTCAGGTCTTAAAATTTGCTTCACAAGAGAATTCTTACTTTTAATCTAAGTAGAATATCTTGAGCAATCTTCTTACTCTTGAAAGTGTACAGACCACTTGTTGGTACGGTTAGCTATGCATGCTTGATGATGATTGAGTCTTGATGAGTAGGAAGGTGGAGTATATAAGGCTTTAGGGATTTCTTGGAACAAGTTTGATTTTGCATGGTGGTTTTACTATTTTATTCACAGATGACCATCTTATGCCTCCCTTTAGCCAATGCAGCTTAAGGATTTATCATCCCTATTGAAACAACCAAGAACTGAAATCGGCTAACATCAAATGCCTTGGTTAGTAAATCAGCTACATTGTCATTTGTGTGGATTTTTAGCACCTGTATGAGTTTCTTCTCATATGCATCTCGAATGAAGTGGTGCCTTATTGCAATATGCTTTGTCTTCGAATGATATACTGGATTCTTCACAATGCAAATGGTACTTTCATTATCAATATAAATCTTTGTGTTCATGAAGTTAAACCCATAATCTAACATTTTTGTTTTTGAATCCTTAAAGGACTTGACACAGCAGCTTGAGCAGCAACATTATTTCTGTTATGTTGTTGAAGTGGCCACAATGGGTTTGCTTTTGCATTGCCAAGTATTGAGGTCTCCTGCCATAAGAAATTGACAACCTCCTGTTGTGGATTTCCTGTCAAGATTTGCTCCAGCATAATCACTATCTGAGAAGGATTCCAAGTCAAATGAAGACTCTCTAGGATACCAAAGGCCTAGTGAAGGTTTTCCCTTTAGGTACCTAAAAATTCTTTTAACAGCACTCAAATGAGAGGTCTTTGGAGTGACTTGAAACCTAGAACAAGCACAGACTGCAAACATAATGTCAGGCCTAGAAGCAGTCCGCATACATTAGGGAGCCATTCATTTGATCTTAAAGATGGACATCAACATTCTCTGGCTTCCTCATATTCTTTGACTAAAATGGCTTTGTGTCTCATTTGGTGTGTACTGGCTGAGTCTTTAACACTTGCAAAATCAAACTTCCTTCTGGATTTCAGCATAACATACTTATCTTGGCTTATAAATAATACAATCTTTGGCTTCTGTTTGACTTGAAGGCCAAGGGGAAGTAAAGTAAGCTCTCCCATAGGAAACTCACAATCATGAAACCTACTCTTCATCAAAGCCTAATAATTCATCACATCAAGACTTCTTTGTAGACCAAAGTGATATCAATACACATAGACTTGAACTAAACTGTTTTTTGTTTGTCTTTTCTTCAGGAAGAGAGTTTGTTCTATTGTACCCTCTTCTGTATCCTATTTTCAACAAGAAGTGGATTAATGTAGCATACCAAGCTCTTGGAGCTTATGTCAGTCCATAAATGCTTTTAACCACTTTGTTAGACTTTCTGAGGAGACTTTGGATCTTGGAAACCTGGTGGTTTTGAGATACATATACATTCTTCATCATTCTTGCCATAGAGAAAGGCACTTTTTTCACATCCATTGATAGACCTAAAAACCCCATTATTTACGTGGCAATGCTAATAAAAATGATCCTTATGGCTTCTTCTTAGCCTAGCCACAGGAGCAAAAACTTCATCATAGTCTATTCCTTCCTCTTGCCTGTGTCCCTGAGCAACCAATCTAGCTTTGTTTCTCACAACCACTCCTCTTTCATCCTTCTTATTTCGGTACACCCACTTTGTACCGATAGCCTTCTTCCCATAAGGCAAATCTACTAGGATCCAAACCTTTTGAATCTCAAACTGCAACAACTCTTCTTGCATTGCAATTCACACCTTGTTTCATCTTCAAGAGCTTCTGAAATCTTCTTGGGTTCATGTTGAGATAGAAAACAAGCAAATAAACAGTGATGAAAGTCCTTATGATTGGTTCTCCTTTGCTTTTGAACATAACTAACAAAAGCATGAGCTTCAGAACTTTTATTGACTTTGCTTCTTGTTTGTACTGCTGATGTTGGATCTCCTAGAATAAGTGTTGAAGGATGAGAGGGATGAATTCTTGATGTGGGAATAGGACTAACATTCACAATAGTTTCCAAATTTGTGAAGTCAGCCACTGCACCCTCATCATCATAAGATGAATGTGTAAAGATACCATCAGTAGCATCTTCATGAATATCCTCAAGTGGAGGTATTTCATAGTCATCTTCTTGGGAATTGGTTGTGTCAGAAAGAGATAGTCCCTCATTAGGACTGGCAGTACTAACTGGTATACTAACAGTATTAACAAAGTTAGTACCGCTAGCTTTAGCTGTTGTGCTAACAGTACTAAAAATGTTAGTACTGCTAGACTTAGCAGCTCCTGCCTGAGTAACCAAGTTCTCAGTTTCTTGTTCAAGATTCTTTCTGAGAGCTTCAGCTTCCTCATTAGCTTCCTTTTCTTGCCTTTGAAGTCTTGCAAGATCATCCAGTAAGACTTGTTCTTCCTCTCTTGGACCTCCTCTCTTATAATCTGATTTAGAAGCAGATGTATTTGTGGAAGAATAGGAATGCCATATTGGCAGTTCAAAGCAGTCTTGATCAGATTCATCTTCTTTTTCAGAATCCCCTGCATCAATTTTGTCTTTTGTGCCTGTATTTTGGTTAGATTCTTGTTGACCTGCATGAAGGTTAGCTTGATTCTCTGTTCTAACAGAATGATAGTTCATAGAATCAGTCAAATAATCAAGGTCAAAAAGCCAATTTGGTCCTTTCCCTACAACATTGGGTTTGTTCTCTAAGAAGTTTATGTGCAGGTTTTCTTCAACTCTTTTGGTTTCTAAATTGTATACTCTAAAAGCCTTGCTTTGTAGAGAATACCCAACCAAAAATCCTTCATCAGATTTTCCAACAAACTTGCCCAAGTGGTCTATGGTATTCAAGATGGTCACATGGCACCCAAAAGGTCTTATATAACTTATAATTGGTGTCTTACCAGTTAAAAGTTCATAAGGTGTCTTATTATGAGGCTTGGTCACTAATACCCTGTTTAGAACATAACAAGCAGTACTAACTGCTTCAGCCCAAAAAGTGTTAGGTAAAAATGAATCTGCAAGCATGGTCCTTGCTGCCTCAATAAGGGTCCTGTTCTTTCTCTCAGCAACTCCATTTTGTTGTGGAGTTCTGGCATTGCTGTATTCCCTCTTGATCCCTTTTAACCCACAGAATTCAATAACATCCCTGTTTTTAAATTCTGTTCCATTATCACTTCTAATAGTTTTAACCTTTTGATTCAATTGGTTCTCTATCTGTCTTATAAAGTCCTTAAGGATTGCATTAGTTTCATCCTTAAGGATTGCACTAGTTTCATCCTTAGTTCTTAAGAAAAATACCCAACTAAACCTGCTAAAATCATCAGTGATTACAAGGCAATAGGTCTTATGGTTTAAGCTCCTTACAGATGTAGGTCCAAACAAATCCATATGAAGAAGTTGTAGGGTGTGGCTAATAGAGCTTACTGCTTTGGCCTTACAGGAGGCCTTGTGTTGCTTTCCTTTTTGACAAGCAACACAAGTGTGGTCATTTTGAAAAATCTTTGAAGGTAGACCTCTGACAAGGTTTCCCTTCACAAGTTTATTTAAGTTTTTGAAATTTACATGACCCAACCTCCTATGCCATTTGTTAGATTCATCAGTTGTGGCCTTTGCAATTAAACAAGCCAATCCTCCTGAAGGAACAATGTTCTCTAAATTGAAGCTGTACATATTGTTTTGTCTAGGGATTTTGAGTAATACTTAATTTTCATCAGGTAACTTAAACTCAGAAGACAAAACAAGACATTCAGAGTCAGTAAACAAAACCTTGTTCTTTTTGTCACATATTTGTGACACAGAAAAGAGATTGAAATGCTGAAGTTCTTTCACAAAGCACACATCCTCAAAATCTAACTTTCCAGTTTTTATTTTACCTTTACCAGTGATATAACCTTTACTACCTCCAAAAGCAACAGGGCCACCATTAAAGTCTTGAAAGTCAGCAAGGTAAGCCTTGTTCTCTGTCATGTGCCTGGAACATCCACTATCAATAATTCCTTTATTCTTTCGAGTTCTATGTGGATTATCCTGCACATTTAAAAGAAAGAGATTAGACTCTCTTAGGGACCCAAGCCTGTTTGGGCTTGAGTCTGCCTAGTGGATCTTTGAAAGTTGAATAATTTCTAAGACTAGATCCACTATTGTATTTGGAGAGAATATTATTGTTGTATCCTATTGTTCTCCATTTACAACCTACTGAGGACTTAACAGCAGTGTCCTATTTTTCCCCAACAGTACTAACCTCTTTTACCTTAACAGTATAAACTTTTTGGTTTGGAAAATTTGTTTTTAGTACTGTGGTTCTTTTGAAAGGCCTTGATGATGGTGAATGAGTTTTGTGAAAAACATTTGCTGGTCTAACACCATTCACAATGGGCTTAACATTATTAACTTTCAGAGCAGTGCTAGTTAGTAATGTCTGTCTGTTAACATTTTATCTAGCAGTACTAAAATTTTTAGTACTGCTAGCTTTAGCAGTATTAACTAGATTTTTTTCAGTTCTTCTTTGTACTGCTAAAGTTACAAATTGATTTTGTTTATTTACCCTTTGAAAATTGTTCCATGTTGGTGTCCTCTCCCCTGTACCATTACCCTTAGACATATTTTGTCTGTTTAGTTCAACTTGTTTAGCCAATTTTACATGATAATCACAATCTCTTATTAAATGACTAAAACTACCACAGACAAAACATGCTCTTTCAGTAATTTTTGATCCATGTTGTGAACGGATTCTTTAACTAGTTTTCCCTAGGAGTTTTTACTTGCTGGTTAGCAAAACTAGGTGTTTCTTTTTCTTTTATTGGTATAGACACATACTCATCTTCACTATCTGATTCATACTCCTCAATGATAGGAGCATCAGACCAGACCTTAGGTTGACAATCTACCATATAGATTCATTAACAAACGGGTTCAGACACTATTCAGAGGGTTCTGTATATTGTTAGATTCACGGGGTATCAAAATACTTTGTTTGGGATTCAAGATATGAACTAGGTTGAAGTCTTTTTGGACCATATGTAAATTGTGAGTAATCTACTTTAATGTCAGGTCCATGAGGAGTTTAATGCCTGTCATGGGTGGGGGTACTTGCATGCATCCTTTAGCTGTGAGTTGTTACAATACCTTTCATATAAAGGTTGTTTTCTAAAACTCACTCTCGTATTTGTCATAAAAACACTCTGCAACACTTCACTGTTAATAGCTCAATATAACCATCATATCTGTGATCCCCATTACCCAATGCCCAAAATTTTCATTAGCACTCATTTGGGTATATTAGCAGTTTACTAAGAGTCTTTAGATGAATTATGCATTTTTCTACTTTTGCCTTTAATCTTCTTTTTCTTTATTGTGACTTCTGCTAGCAATTTTTATGGTATGTTTAGAACATCTTTTTATCATCTTAAGTCTATCTTCATAAATTTATCTTTTGTTATACCAAAGTTGTCTTGTTGATGAGCACTAACTGGGCTTCAACTTTCTTTTACGAACTTGAGAATATGCATTTATTTCTATGCTTGCATCACAAAGGGTTTTTATTTTATTTTTTTTTTCTTTTCTTTTTGAGCTCCTACGTTTTTTAAGATTAGTATAAGACTCTTTACACTTATTTGAACAGGAAATTGCCTTTGTGTCTAAGTCAGAACTGTTGCAAGCCATCAAATCATAATCTTCATCTTCTGAATGATTTGTCCAATCTACACCTTCTCCATCAATTGTCACTGCTTAGATCCTCCATTGGGTCCAGTTCTTTGTCCCATCCTTGGTTCTAAATTCCATGATCCCTCTAATGTTGTCTTGATTTCCCTTGACTGATTCTCTAGCAAAATGCCCTGTCTTGTGGAAATTGTAGCATTCAACTTTTGTTTTATCAAAGCCAACTGGTTCTTTTGCATCAAATTGTAGCTTTCTACCAGTCTTCTTGTAAAACTTTTTCATTCTCATTGAGATCATAGCCACTTGCCATTTCAAGTCCATTTCTTCAAGGTCATATTCATCAATCTATTCCAAGTCCTCATGATCCAGTTGAGGACAACTTGATTGATTAGCAAGTAATGAGTATGATGATGTTTGTTCATACTGTGAGTTTTGACCAGAAGGATTGGGATTACATAAGCTCGGTTATAAACATCTTTGTAGTGCTGGTGTTTTCAAAAGACAAATGCTACATTTTGGGGCTAGAGGATGATGTAGTTAGAGCCTTTTACATACACTCTCAAAGGGGACTCTTAGATTAAATGTACATAATCATAAAACGGAGACTGTTACTCCTGGTATGGTCCTCTATAAGTAAGGAAACTTGTAACCAGGCAGAAGTAGAGTCTTAGAAATTTTTGATTTGCACCTCAGTATATTACACCTCGCTCCATGAATTCTTAACTGACTCAGAAGATTTGAGAAACCTGTCTAGCATTGTAAGCTCTTTTCTGTGTTGGATACAGAGAATCCTTCAAACTGTTGCTTCAAGATATACTTCTGCATCTTCTTGGATTTGTCATTTCCACCAAATCTAGATTTGATGGCATCTCACATCTCTTTTGCATCAGTCATCTTATGGAATTAGCTAAGGTGATCATTTGGTTAGGGCATAAGCAAGGTGGTCCTTGCTTTTCTTCTCTCTTTTTCTCTGGTACAAGCTCTTCTGCAGTTCTGGGAGGCAAAAACCTTAATTTGTCCATGATGTATTCTGTAGTGATTGATACAGGGACCATTCCTATTGTTGTATACCTCCACAGATTGGATAGTCTGTATGGGCCAAATAGTGTTTCATTTTCATAGCCCATATATCATATTCTCCCTTTTTGAGAATAGGCAGCTTGTTGGTAGATATTGTATGAGGAGTTTGTTAGGTTTGTGTTTGTGATGATGATGGTGGAGGTTGGTGGTGAGTGTGGATTTTCATTCTTGTGATGAGACAATGTTTAGTTTTGAAGGCATGAATGTTTATAACTGGATTTGATTGTTCTTTCTTATTCAGAGTTTCTCAGAGGGCTCTGATACCATTGTGAGTCTCAAACCGTTATAGATCTTAACCTTTAGCTTGTAAAAGGGTTGTAGCACCAATATGACTAGTTCACACTAAACACAGAGAACAAAAGACTATGAATATCTATTAGTATGCGGTAAATTGCTCTAATACTAAGAAGAAACAATGGTTAATAACTAAACTTTACTTTAATTGCCAAGATTGTTTACAGATTACTAACTTGGAAAAGGTGTTTATGTTGATTGGTGTAAGAGATAGATGTGTTTGTGCGGATGTTGGTGGAAGGTGGTAGGGTGGAGTGGAATTTCTTTTGTGTTGCTGAATGTTTTGTTTTTGAAGGATGAAGGTTTATAACTGGATTTGATTGTTCTTCTTATTCAGAGTTTCTTACAGGCTCTGATACCACTTGTGAGTCTCAAACCGTATAGATCTTAAACCTTTAGCTTGTAAAGGGTTGTAGCCAATATGGAATAGTTCCACACTAACCACAAGAGAAACAAAGACTATGAATACTATAAGCTATGCGAAAACTAGCTTATAATACTAAGAAGAACAATGTTTAATAACCAAACTTTACTATTAATCTGCCAAAGATGTTTACAGATTACTAACTATTGAGATATGATTTTGTATGAGATATCTTGAGCTCGTGTCTCTAACTATGCCAAGAGGGATCCTTTTATAGACTAAGGATAAACCCTAACAGGCTTACAAAATGCGTACATATCTTTTCCTAAAATATCTCATACATATCTCTTAAACGGTACTAACTATTTTCTACTATCGGTACTAACTAACTGATCAGTACTTAACACTTTGTACTGTCAGTACTAACTATAACTATCAGTACTAACTATTTGTACTGTCGGTACTAAGTTAGGAAAACATAAATCCCAACAACCCCCATTTTTGACATATAGCAGCGGAAGCTAATTTGGGGTATTATTTCATAGTACAATAGTCATAATCATAGAAAACGACTCTAAAGAGACGTTTTTAAAAGATAAGTTATCATTCATTATTTCATCAGAGTTTTTACGAACAGAGGTCCCAAAATCTACATGAAAACATAAAGTTTGAATGATAACAGTTTAGCCATCTTCAAGTCCGTGCCATAAGATATTCAGTTACCTGAGATAAACATGCTAAAAAGGTCAACACAATGGTTGAGTGAAATTCATAGGTTTATAATAAATAGTGTGAATACAAGTCATTATAAGAGTGGGTTACGTTGTTATACACCCATAAGTGTAATAATTGCAATGAGTATACTTATTATGGAAAACAATATTATTGCGTCTAAGCTCATGGCACTCAAACTGACTAGTGTATATATCAATAATGATATATATAAAGGTAATTGGCACAGTGTTGTAGGTAATGCCTTTAACCTATGAGTCTTCAAAGATAGTGCGTTTGTTTATTATCGGCTAACACAAACGTGATTCGTCAATCCCAATAGGCCTATTCACAATATTCACGTTCACTCGCAAGTGATTAATGGTCTATGATGGTGGGGGTCTTTTGGCATAAAGGGACTTAGACAACAGATGCAATAATATATCAGGATAACATACATTTAGAAAACACTTGTGTTCATGGTTTATAGCATGTATCCCCCTCACGGGTTTATAAAATATAAGATTTAAAAGTGAGGCTATGTACTCACCTTAACAGTTATAGGGAATTGATGATTAGCAAAAGTTATATCAAGGTGAAAGTAAGGCTTTGTCACGCATAATGGTGATATGTCAACGTCTTAGTGTGATTAGTTTATGTTTTAAAACCTTCATAAGTTTAACGTTATCTTTTGATTTTTAACTTATGGAAATATTGTTATCGTTGTTCGGGCCCTATATAATCAAGAGCCCAAGGTAGTCTCGTTTGAGAGCCAGAGCACTTTATATTGTAAACCAAAGCAAACTGTCAAAACAAAATCAAATGAAAACCTGTAACATTTCTTCATTTTCTTGTCATTGTACGGACTATATTAATGATCATATTTATTTTAGTCCGATACGCTCGTTACTTTTAATATTTTACTTTTAGCTAAACCGCGTTTAGACTAGAAATGATCAATGAATGTAAAACGGGACCCCAAATAAATTAAGGTTTTAACATAACCAAGTAAGAAATTAATTATTAAGAAGGATAATTTCGTACTCTGCGTATTTTATTTTTTATTGGTCACGGTAAGAGGGTACGTTTCGGATAACTCCATTTGGAGCCACCCCGGAAATACCTAGACTCAAACCAATACCCACTTTGAGAACCTAAACATGAAATTTAATCAAATCTTGTGTTTATGTCACTTGGGTGTCGAATATGGGCAAGTAAACCCACATGAAGTCGCCCTTGGTAATTTATTTACTAGCAAAATCCCCTAATGATCTTTAAGGGTACATGTACAAACTCTAAGTAATTAAAGATGGTACTTAATGTTCCTAGTAACTAATACCTAGTGGTTAATGACCAAATTTGTTGGTCCTTTTCCTTGGATACCCGGTCACGACATACATATACACATAATCTTCAAGATTTTGCTAGCTAAGTGAATCATGTACCCAAAATCCTCTCATTAATATTTGTACTCAAGTGGTTTGGCATAATACCATGAGTAATCAACTAGAACTCCACAAAACCACTTCCTAGGGCAAGGTTGGTTGTTTGTAGGAACTAGGGAAGCTAACTAGTTCTATTTATCTATAAATATCACTCCCTAACTCACATAATACATTTTCACCAACACTTAAACTCTCTCAAAGCTAAAACCATCCCTTTACCCTCTAATCACTCGTCATTCATTAAAACCAACCCAACTAGACCCACATTACTATTTCACAATCACAAGAGATCTTTAAGAACGAATCTAAGGTTGCTAAGAGGAGACACGGGCTAAGGAGCTTTGGGAAGTAAAAGGGGGGGGGGGCTTTGGAGCTTGTGAACATACATGTGTTGGGTGTTATAAGTGTCGGAGTGACGTCCCAAACTCACCAACCAACGAAAGCTAGGACCCTTTGTAAGTCGTACCTAAAGTCCCTGTGTGTCATTTCGCTTTTCGTCATATCCTCTTGTGTAGAATGTAAGTCGCGTCTGATCCATTAGTAACAAATATGGTACATGAACACGTATGGTTTACCAGCATGGTTTCGCACACTTTAGGATTAGCAAACGATAACTTGCGTGGTGATATGCATGATTAGAACGAGTAACGAATGGATTAAAAAGCTTTGAACGTTCCATAAGACCCTCGAATGTAAACAAAAGTGTTATAAACTTGTCTTAAAATGAAAACACAAATTATTACGTAAACTTTTTGTTGTACACACGACGTCGGGGGTTGTGGAAAACATACATTCGACATTTAGAACGTTTGCATGTGGGGTCCGCGTTTAGGAAAATGCTAGGCACTCTTGTTTTGCGTGCTAGACGATTTACGAAACCAATGTAACACACTATAAAACCTTTCGGACCCAAAATAATCAACAAAAAGGTAACACCCCTAACGGGCCGTCTATCGGCCCTAACAAGGCAACGAGAGCTTATTAATAAAGCCGCGATTATTATAAGCACTCGGGGCTTCCTCATATGGAAGTGCTTAATATTGCGGTTCCACATACAGCATAGGGTTCCCGTGTTCTTAATTAAGGAGCCCCATCCGGAATACCTTTAGGGTGTACTAGCCCTTACGCAAGCCCAATCGTGATGCATAAGCTCACAATAGCTTTAACTGTTATGACGAAAGTTACGCAACTTATTTCAAGTTCAAAGGGATTATGGATCAAATAAGGGTTAACGGGCCGAGCCCTATACCTAGAACCCATTCGGGTGAAGACTATCGGGCCAATAGGCCCTACGGGAGAGCTTATTAGCTTATCGGATAAGCTAAATAAGCAAAATGACCTCCTAAGTGCTTATTGGACCTCGGTATGCTTAACGGACCCTAATGGACCCCACTAGACCTTTTGAAACCTTACCGGGCCTAAACGGGCCCAAGACCGGCCCATTTGAGTGCTTATTAGCTTAATGGCTTATTTAGAATAAGCTGAAAAGGGAAACAGTTAATTCGGCTAAAATGCAAGTTGGAAAAGCACTAGGAGAAGTCTAAAACTCTAAATACCTTTATCGGGCCTCAACCGGCCCAAATCAAAAGCTTATTAGCTTATTTTAAATAAGCTAGCAAATAAAACCGATCATTACTGGCTTAATTAGAGTAGAAAATAAGCCAAAATGCTTAAGAAACCCTTAAGGTGCTATTCGGTTTAAGTTATTGGGCCCATAAGCCCAATAAGCTCGAAATAAGCTTCAATAAGCTCCCCGAGCTTATTAAAAGCTTAACAGCCCTACATAAGCTTATTGACGATATTTAGATCCTTAGAAACCTAAACGGACCTTAACGGGCCCAATAAGGCCCGTTAAGCCAAAATAAGCTCGGATGGCTTATTTATAAGCCGAAATGATTGAGTTGGCTTATTTGGGCTAAATAAGGCCAAATGTCACTTGTCGGGATTTAATCGGGTTGAAAATACAATTTTTACAAAGTCAAGGACTAAAGGTGACAAATTCGAAATTAAAGATTTGAATTGCATTTCGAATTTGCATTTAACTCCCAAGGGACCTATTTCTGTGTATCTGAAACCTTAGAGTCTAAATTAAAAACACATAAGGAATAAGTTGTAAAAAATCCCAAAGTTAAAGACTTAATTGTGTTCATTTCCGATACTAGAAGGCTTCAAAAGATAATATGTGTTTATTGTGACTAGGACTCAAATGTAACATACTAGAATCTTAAGGGTTGGTTTAGAGCCAAGGGTGAAATAAATAAACATTTATTACGTAGTCAGGTCTCGAACGGTTTAGATATTCGACGATTCGAACGATTTAATTAACAAATATTCAATAAAGTATATTTATTTAAAAATGATTGCACGTTTCTCGAGAAACCAGCGAAACTATAAAATACAATGATCTTGGGGTCACCACAAAGTGATAACGGTATAATATATATAAAATTAAATGGATTTGAGTTTTATTACAGATGAGTCGTTAGTTTAAATGTGTAAACTAAGGACTTGAGTTATTGCTTAGTTACTTAAGGTGTGATTTCACTGCTTTGCTTGGATACTAGTTATTCATCAGAGAACTACCGGTCTAAGGTGAGTTCATGCCCAATGCTTTTACAATTATTTATAATGATTTTACCATCCTTGGGGTTGAGAAACATGCATTGTTTTACAAACTGGACGCATGTGTACATTTTATCATGATTACGGTTGTTTTGCCTAAGTTACCATAACCCTGGATGTCATGATCATGAAATGTTAATTTGAATAGATGTGATTGGGAATTACATTGTTGCGGTGCCTGCGATGGTCTATGGAATAGATCTATTCGGGATTGACAATCCCCGTCCGGGTGATTAGCTATCACTGGAAAACGACGCCATTAACCATGTCGAATTTGGGAGGATTGGTTGCAGGGTTAGGCATCATTCACGGGACACCTCTGTTGGCAATTTATAATTGCATTCATATACGTCGAGCCGCGGTGTCTGAGCTTAGAAACGTAATACTTTTTATGATGTTCTGCATCTGTTGTTGATATACATTGGAAATCTTGCGGTCCTACTATTGATTTACATAAAACCTATGAATTCTCACCAATTTATGTTGAGTGTTAAGCATGTTTTTCAGGGTCGCAATAAGCACGAGTGAGTTGATACATAGGTAAGAGTCAATAATTGAAGATGTCAACACTTAAATTTGGGTTCTTATTATATTTTGGGGACAAATGTTATAAACCTAAATCTTTATCTTTTGTGGATATACTATTTGAAGCATGAGCTTAGGTAACAAACAAGTATTTTGTTAATTCCAATGTATCTTTTTACAACGTCACGTCTAGTAGTCGTTCTCTATCTTGTGCTATATGAACCCAATCATGTAACGCTTCGGATATTCCTATACTTTCCGCTTGCCTACTCAGATTTGAGGGTGTTACATAACCCTTTTATGAAATTCCTTAGTAACGTGATTACGATAGGATTTTAAGTTTCTTCAGGTTAGTTGATGATAAATATGTTAACTATATAACGAAAGAATGCGCTCGATTTATGATTAATAAGGATAAATGTGTGGGTTTTTTAATAATATCAGGTTTAATAATATTAATAAAATAATTTATTAATTTTATTAAAAATATTATATTTTATATTTTTATGTTTGCAAAATTAGCAATATATACCCTTGGTTTATAAACTTTTACAACTTTAGTCCTTTATATATAAAGTATATATAATTTAAACCTTTAACTTTGAAACTTGACAAAATAGGTCCTTATAGTTATAACATTAGAATAATGACATTTTCAGCCCCTTTAGTTATAAATTTTAGAAAGTTATGATATATACCCCTATGCATGGAAATATTTGCAAAACAAGTCCAAAAAGCCATGCAAGCTTATTTTAAGATTCTAAATGATATTTGCAGGTTATATCTTATTAGAATAAGCTAAAATAAGATGTTCTAACGTAACAAAAGTTTAGAAAAAGGATTCATTAGCTAGAAAATCAAAACGGGTCATTTTTAGGGTTTTAATTAAAAACACATGGGTTTGAGGATTCAAAGCTTCAAACATGAGTTCATATATGATCTTAAGAGTATTATGAAAATTCTAATACATATTATAAGCTTATTGAACAAGAACTAAGCTTACTTGAGCTAGAAATGGGTCGAAATGGGGTTTTCAGGTTCGTACGCCTAGTAACGACTTCAAGGGCTCCTTTTTCTTGATTCTTGGCTTCTATTCTGAGCTTAGGGACTTCACTTGATCCTTCTTGGTCTGAGTTAGAACTCCATTGATGTGTATGATGAAATTTGAGGTGTGTTTTGAAATTGGGTTGGGTGTTCTGGTATTATAGGGTTCAAGACCCTTGTTGGCCAAGTTTTCTTGGTGGCTAAGGGTTAGGAGCTATATATAGATGACTAAGGATGGACTAGGGTAAGTATTGAGGGCTATGGAGGTGTAGCTTAGCAAGGTAGAAGGTTGTGGGGGTCTTAGAGGGTCACGGCTAACATGGGGTGACAAGGAGGTGACCATGCAATACTTGGAGCTTAAGGGTGGTGATAGAGGTGCTTGTAAGCTGGTTGGTGATGTCATAGAGGTGCTAGGATGCTTTCTTGAGGTGCTTGGTTGCTTAAAATGGGTAAAAATGAAAGAAAAGGGGTGTCGGGTTTGGTTTGGTCTCGGGTTAGGGTTTAGGGTTTTGAATTCAAGTTAGGGTTAGGTTTTAAGATAGTTTAAGGTTTAGGATTAGTGTTAGGATTAAGGTTTAGGGTTTAGGATTAAGGTTTAGGGCTTAGTTTTAAGTTTTAGGGTTTAGTTTTAGGTTTAAAGTAAAATTAGGGTTTTAGGGTTTTGTTTAGGGTTTAGGGTTTTAGATTAGGGTTTAGGATGAATTAGGGTTTAGGTTTAAGGTTTAAAAGTCATGCATTAAGTGCTTGTACCTTGTGTTAAAGTGGTGGTAAGAAACCAAAGTGATTTAGGAGGTAAAATGACCTAATTTGACTTTCTTGCATTATTGACTTATACATTGTGTTTTAGAAAGTTGTAACTTGATTTAGGAGGGAAAAGATATTCAAATGTTGTGTATTGATACTTGTACACATGCTTTAAAGGCTTGTACATTCATTTTATATGTATACATTACATATAATTAGGGTTTTGATGTAAACGTTAACGTTTAATGCTTGTTTTGATATAACATTTTGAAAAGTACGTTAAATGGATAATGTACTTGGTAAAAATGATATTAAGATATAGACTTGACATATTAGGATGTTTACATGATGTAAACATAGATAGAGATGGCATTGGTAGAGGTTGTGTAAGCTCGTTTACTTTAGAGATACAAGTTACGTTTCATAATGAGATAAAGCAAAAATTTCTCTGTAAAAAGGTGGTATATATATAATAGATGAATATTACAGTGCATCTAATTTAATAGATGTATATTTACATTGATGAAAATTGCGGGTTGTTATAGCTGCACTTTTCTGTTTGAACCAAATCAAAATGCAAAAAATTCATATTTTGCAATGGGATTGTTTGAAATGAAGATTGTTATGTGCTTATTAATATTATGTAAGTGTAGGAAGTTGCTTATATATGCTCTAACTAACCCACTAATGTTTATTTTGATATTATATTGTTTTAAATGTAATATGGACTCGAGGAAATATGTGTCTGGGAAAGGACGTAATTGAAATCTCTAGTGACCGAAATGAAGGGTCATGAAATTGGGATTCACCTGAATACAAAGATACAACAGGAAGTTGAGGAAAGAAAGAACTTGAAGGTTTGGTCTTTCACAAAATGGACACTGAAGAGGATAGTGATCGGTATATTGCACAATATTTTGTAAATGGTTTATATGCATCAGATGGAGAGATCAATTTAGAGGTTAGGAAAGGAAAGAAGTTGGTTAAAAAGGAGTTGATGGTGTTATTACGTGGGGAAATTTACTTTGTTCAATTCATCATAAATCCTGAAGAGGACGAATTTAAGCCAGGATTAATTTTTCGAAGATCATTCTTGGGTTCTGCCAATGCA
>BQNB010006164.1:67241-98725 GCA_026074375.1 Tanacetum coccineum | reverse complement strand
ACTTAATGTAGTATAAGTGCAGGTTGTATACCAATTTGGGGATAAAAATACTTCGGTTAAGATATAATGCAATGCCATGCATATCGTTATTTGATGTAAACCATCAAATATAGTAAGAAAAAGACGCTAAAAACATTTTTCTAATGAACTTTTAAAGACTTGTTTCACTCACATCTTATCGGAAACATATCTCATGATCATGTGTTTATTTTTACATATTGACTTCTTTTATTATACTAAGACGCGTCACGCCTTTTAGGTGGTGCTTAGGCGTACGTTTCTCTCATCTAAAGATTCATCTACCTCTGATCTCCTTGCTTCTCGGTGAGTTCATAACCCTACCTTTTTCTTTCAATGATTTTCATAAACTATTTTTAGGGTGAGAATACATGCTCGTTTTATTTAGAAAACTTATTGATTTCCACTACTTAAGCGTTACTTGACTATCTTTATTAAAGCTTGATTTGCTTACTACATGATTTGAGATCATTGATTATCTATTTACAAAACCGTGAGTTTTGAATACATTATTTATTTTACTAATGGAACACAAGGTTTATTTGACAGTATGCCTGACCCGATTATGAAATTACCTGCATGAGTCGCTATTGCCAAAGTCCCTAATTTCATGAACCGTTAATTGCCCTGTAGGGGTGAACGCTAGTACATTTAATAGATCTATTGGATTTGACAACCCCGTTCGAGGTCTGAATCGAATTATTTCGAGCACCTTTTTAACGGACGATTTTTATTGAAAATCAGAGTATGTGGCAATAATATCCTTTGTACTGGGCAACTTATTTGTGCATTTTGATATGCGTTATTGTCAAGGTTTCGGTGACATGAGCTCAATGCAGTAATGTTGAATGATACTATGAAATATTGTCGGTGACTGATCTTAAACCTTGTGGTCCACTACTAAACATTTCTTGATTTATTGAATCACTATTTAGATTTCAGAAATAATACTTTGAAACGTTGTAATGCTACTTTTCTTACTGAAATATTTAGTTGAATTATTTCAATATTGCTTTACTTTAAACCTATAATCCACCAAACATTATTGTTTACTTTTTTGCATGTATTTTCCCATGTTATATCTGTTAGCTGAGTATGGAAGCATTCGAAGCCCGCGTGGATATCAACAAAACTCAAGGACTCAGTTTTCTTCACATTTGATAACTTTTTAACTTCAAATATCCAAAATGATTCACATTTAAACTCTTGTAATCTTGTTAAATTATAAATTATTGGGACCTGATTTTACTCTGAAATTTTAATCGAATGTGACATTTTATTAACGTCTCTTTGAGGACGTTTTATGTAACTTGTACTTTATACTATGAAGTAGCACCCCAAAGTGGTATTCCGCTGCGTTGGGATTTTATGGGGGTGTTACAGAGTGGTATCAGAGCACTCGTTATAGCGAACTAGGTCGTTTTCAAAACCCTAGTCTATAACCGTTTTTCAAAAAACTTTAAGAGTCCTTCACCATTGTTCGATATCCGTGCGCACTTGCTCCCAAGTAACTTATATGCTATCTTTTGCATCCTTATTGCTATTATATTAATATATAATGCTTGGTTATTATTTTTCTCTCATACGTCTATCTTATGCCGTCATATTATTTTCTTTATATCGGTCGGTTATATATACGCAGATCATTCCGACTAACGCATACTTCGTGCTTTGTTATTTTCTCCCTTGAACGTCAATACTAGTATTATATAAGGATACTCGTGCATATATGAGCTACTTTCTTCTCAAATTCTTACGCTTATCTTCGGGATCACCACCATCTATATATATATAATAGTAATTTCTATAAGCGTTGACTATTTATGGTTACTTTTGGCTATTTATTTTTTGGGAACTTTCGAGTAAAGTTGGTATTTTAATGGGAAAATTTTGGCTTAAATCCTACTGTATCTTTGTATTAATGAATAGGCTAATATGTTAGGTCCTAGTGGTGAGTTGGATGGAACGCTAACTCTTCCGGATGGTCGAGATACGACCAAAACCGTGGAAACAAACTTAGTGTGTACCCATAATTTGTAATGCAGATAGTTAGGCTTATAACTAACTTTATTTGACATGGAGGCTACTAGGTTCCTACATGGGTAAAGGGTAAAACATATGAGGACAATGTGGTTCTTTGGATAAATCCATAACTATTCCGGATGAATAAGTTACGACTAGAACAGCCAAACTAATCCTATAATTGTGCCTGGATTTTCAAAATGAGTTTGAGACCAATATTTTCATATTAAGTGCCCCATTTTCCAATTAAAACCTATAGGATTTAGATAAACTTAAACATGGGCTTTCGTTTTGAGTCAAACGGATTTATAAAATAGGAACGATGCTAAAAACGATAAAACAAGAAAATGTTTTAAATAATCAGATTTGGCACATGATGGTAAAATGATAACTTCACTTTGGATCTTAACACTTTGATTATTTATCTTGTAATCTTAGTAAACTAGAGTCTAACATCTTGTTTAAGGCGAAAACCGTTCGTTTGTACCTATTGCGGATTTTGAAATATAGGTCCATTAAGTCAGATTGCAAAGGGCAGAAATGTTTATGTAATGATAATTACCTACATTTGTGTATAGTACTATGGTAAGTCTTAATAAGTTCTTTTTCTTTGATATTTTATGAGCGATGCAGTGATCTCTGATACATTTAATTTGACTTTATTTAGTTCCTTTTTGTAATCTTGACATTCGGATTACTTTGAGTCATATCCAATAGTTATTATTATTGTTCGATCTCCGAGTCCGAACACACTTACTTAATGCTTTTGAATCGCTATGTTGTGTTTAATCCATTGTTTTAAAAATCTCAATTGAGGGATACGGCATTTATCTTGTCACCTCGGATCGTGCCGACTTTTGGCACTTACCTAGAACATAATGACTAACGCTCCATTACTCTTCCCTTGTTATAATTCTTATGATTTTTAAGAATCATGCCGTCAATTAGACACTCCTTTTTACTTATTGTAACTTTGTTTTGATATTGTGTTTTGTGTCGGCCATGCTTAAGTAGGATGATTTATGATTGTCTTATTGAAATGAATTAGGACGCTTCTTCATTTGAATAAGGAAATTATAAACCGCCGAACTATAAGTTTATAAATTATTACTTACAAGGATTGGGACACCTCTTTTTGTAAGTGACAAATTATAAATGAGTGGGCTTATGTGTATCCAACATAGCGTGCGTACGAATCATTCTTTGAGCTATGAACTCCTTTTGACTCGTAAGTTTTTATATGGATTTTTCTGAATGTGTATCGCCCGCGGCGAACTTGATAAGCTAATAGTAATGAACCCTTAATCGCTTCCAAGAATTGACGACTTGTTAAATTCTTCCTTTCCAATGGCTTCTTCTTCGAGTCATATATTTTATCCTTCCTTTTAAGGATTCTCGCGACATTCAATCCATTCGCTCTTGTTCATTGAACATATTTGATGCTTTGGCTCTTGTTTATTCAATTCTTGTTGGAAACCTCGACGATGACCTATGTATATCCTCACCACATCACAATTTAACCGAAGACGATTCAGACAAATTGAGCGCCGGGACGTTGCTCCCTAAAGGGGTAGATACTTTAACAACCCGAATTTAAGATCAATGATTAGACCGAGCCCTATTTGTATTTTCTAATTTTTATAGAAATCATTTTTATTCTTTTTGCTCGACTTGATAAAAATCACCGTTTTAGCTATTTTTGAGTCGTGATTTGGATTTTATCCATTTTAGCGTTCGAGATATCGACAATTTTATAATTTAGCCATGAGAGCTTATTTTATTTTATTTTTATTAATTTTCGGCTTTTATCCGCGTTTGGCAGAAACCGCGTCAAAATAGTATTTTTACAATTTCTAATATTTTAATTAAGTGTTTTAAAACGAATATTGTGGTATAAATGTGGTTGGTGAAATTTACACTGTATATATATATAATATATAATAGAATATAAAATATATAAATAAGTATAAAAATCAACAAGAGCAATAAAACCGAGAAGTAGTATAGAGCTTTCCCGGGTCGTTTATCCCCAACGAGGCTGGAATGGAAAATCGATACAATCGAAGATTTGAGTTTGAAGGAAGGAATTGAATTGGAAGTGTGGAAAAGTCAAATTAGATAATAACGAACTAAAACGTTTAAGAAAAACCTAGAAATTATGAAATTAAACTAGAAAACGAGGGCCCGAATCCCGAACAAAAGGGGGAAAACCTAAAATCTTTAAAAATAAACCTACGTTAAAATAAATTACAAGAAAATTTTTTGCTTTCTAACTACTCTAGGGATCAAATAACGAAGAATGAAAAAGACTAGACCGAAAACGGAGTTCGTTTGACCCAAAAACGAGTCAAAACAAAATCCCGTACCCGGACCCGTTCTTTAAAAGACAAAAAGTTGTAAAAATGACCCTACGAAAAATTTTATATTTTTCCTACAAACTAGATGACAAAAGAAAATTTTCTAAAAAAGCAAAATATTTTTTTGATAATTTTTGTATTTTTTATGAATTAAATAAACTTTTATCTAAATTAAATTAAAAAAAATATTAAACTTTATCTAAAAATTCTGAAAAATTTACAAAAAATACTAGATACTTTAATGGACCTATGAAAAATAAGAAACAAAAATAAGCTACCTAAAGGGAAATAAGCAAACTAACTATCTAACTTAACCTAAAAAGCTACTAGGAAACAATTTGAGCTTATGGAATAAGCTCAATAAGCCAAAATCAAAAAATAAGCAATCCCTCAGCCTAAGTTATGTGAAAACAGCCAAGAGGCAAGTTTGGCCTTAAAAATAAGCACACAAATGAGCTTCCTAAGGTCTGAAACTTTGAGGGCTTATACAAGGGCCTATAAGCTTTTAAAATAAGCCAAAGACTTGGGCTTTAGAACTCAACAAGACAAAGAAAAAAGGGCTTAAAATCTCCCCTTTGCACCAGGGGAGATTTAAGCTTAGCTTTAGTAGCTTATTTGACAGCTTGTTAAAAGCTGTCAAATAAGCTCTAAACAATAAAATAAGCTTAAACAGATGGAGTATTATAGGCAAAAAAAAAAGGGGGCTTGTGACTCCAATTTTAATCAGCCATCAAAAACCTTTTAGCTTGATTATTTTGGATGGTGAAAAAGGACTGTTGGTTTTTTAAAACTGTGACAAACAAGGATTTGGTGCACTTTGACTTAACAAAGTCAAAAGACAAGAGTTTGTTACAGCTTTGTTAACATACTCAAAACTCACTCTTATTTGACACTTAAACTCACACTCACAAGTGCTTAATCAAATAAGCACTTGTGATGTTTATAAAAATCTAACAGTTTCAAAGTAGGTTTATAAACCTTTGAAAAACAAATTTTCAACTAAAAAAACTTTTAAAAACAGCTTTAAACTAGCTCAAAGATTATGCTTAAACTGACTAAGCTGACTTAACCCATGCATATAACCATTTTGACCCGTTTTAAGGCTTATGCCAAACACCCTTTTACTTTAAAGCTGTCAAACCAAAGTAGCTTTAAAATCTATTTTAACAGTAAAATTATTAAAACCTTTTATCTACTCTTACTAATATTACACTAATTAAGCTATTTGAACAGTTAAACCTACAGCTTATTAGGCAAAATAAGCTACTTTCTCTCCTAGCCTTTTACACTAAAATTGACAGTTTTAACTAAACTAGCATATATGTGAAATGAAAAACATTCTAAACATTTTTACACATAATTTATAACTAATAAACACATTAAGCTAGGAAATAAGCTAAATTAGCTTATTGCTACAGTAAATAAGCAAAGTTTGCAAATTAAGTACCTTTGATCCTTTCCACAAAAAGGATCCTTTGGGACCTAAATAAGCTCTAAACCCTACCCTTGGCTTATAAATAAGCCAAAACTAAGCTGAAAAACCCAATAAGCCTTCCATTATAGCTTATTCATCCAAGCTTTTTCCAACAGTTCCTTAGCTCCTTTTCTTGTAAGTTTCCCTTGAAAATTTGGTGAAAATGTTTTATAAGACAAATTATATGGTAGCTTAAATGAAAGTTTAAAAGGTTTTAAAATCCTTTATACTTAAGAACACAAATAAAGCAAATTTAGCTAAATTTCATTAAATCCAAAGTACAAGTACATAAAAAGCTTGAAAAAAAAAACACTGAGAATTACTTTAAAATTACACTAAGACTAACTAATAAAAAAAACTAACTACTTGCCATAATGGCTTTACAAAGCTATTTATAAAAAAACGGCTAGGGCTTCCTTTCTTTCACTGCTATTCTTCTATTTTATTCCAACTTGTGTTTCTTGTGAACACTCAATAAATGGGTGGTTTTGTGTTGATGAGAGTGGTTCACAGCCTCCATCTTATGGCTCAATTGATCAGTCTTGTTTTGTTCAAGTCATCCTGGGTCAGTCGAAAGGGGCTTAGGGCGTTGTGATGATTGCCAACATGGGCAACATTTGTAGATGAAGAAACGTGGTGGAGGTGGGGAAATGGAAAAGGATTAATCCTGGGGGTAAAATTTGGTATTCTTGCATGGTAATAAAAAAGAGGGTTAGTTAACCGCTGACTTGGGTTTGGGGTGTGGAAAAGAGGCGGGGAAAGTTGTTTGTACCAGGCTGGGGGTGTCAGCGGTTTTGTACTTTTGGGGATTGGCATAATCTAAGTCCCCAAAGAGTTGTATATTCTTGGCTTCCATCGTCCCTTTGGTGTACAAGTTAGGGGGGGTGCAGACACTGCCCTCCCCACTTGTACTTTGGAGAAAAATTGCAAAATGGCCCTTCTCTTTTCGTTTCCTCTTTTATTCTTTTTTATATAAGTTTACGGGTTTGGTCAATTTTGCACACCATTAAACTTATATTTCTTGAACTTTGGCCCCGGGGTTGACTTGGGTTGACTTTGACTTTGACCAGTTGACTTTTTCTGTTGACTTTTTGACTGGATTGACTTTCCGGCTTTGATTTGGCTTTGTCTTTCACAGTTTTTTTTTTCATTCCGAGTCCAGTTTTGTTGTTTTGACTTTGTTTTTCGTCTTTTTCTTGGTTATCCGTTCCTGCACAATACAATTAGCAAAACAAGCATATATTTGGCATTTTAAGTCCGTTTTTGGTTATTTTAGCTTGTTTTTAAAGGTAAAAGGTATGTGTAATTAAGCACATACCAATTGTATTGATGCTTTTGAGACTCTTAAAAAGAAGCTTACCGAAGCTCCGATCTTAGTTGTCCCCGATTAGAACTTACCTTTCGAACTTATGTGTGATGCTAGTGATTTCACGATTGGTGCGGTTTTGGGACAACGTAAGACGAAGCATTTTCAGCCTATACATTATGCTAGTAAGTCAATGACCAAAGCTTAAATTCATTACACTACGACGGAAAAAGAAATGCTTGCTGTAGTTTATGCTTTTGAAAAGTTTCGGCCATATCTCGTCTTATCCAAAAGTATAGTGTATACGGATCACTCAGCTCTTAAGTACCTTCTTAGTAAACAAGATGCCAAGCCGAGATTGCTCCGGTGGGTTCTCCTCCTACAAGAATTTGATATAACCATCCATGATAAAAAAAGGAACGGAGAACCTCACGGCTGATCATTTATCTAGACTTGAGAATCCTCATAAGGATGTGTTAGAAAATAAAGACATAAATGAAAATTTTCCTTTAGAAACTCTTGGAGTTATATCTAGTGGAAGTACCCCATGGTTTGCCGATTTTACAAATTTCCATGCGGGGAATTTTATCGTCAAAGGGATGTCGTCCCAACAAAAGAAGAAAGTCTTTAAGGACGTTAAACATTACTTTTGGGACGACCCCTACCTTTTTCGGATTTGTGCGGATCAAATCATTTGACGCTGTGTGCATGGCCAAGAAGCTTTTGATATCCTCAAAGCTTGTCATGAAGGACCCACTAGGGGCCATCATAGTGCCAATCTCACCGCTAAGAAAGAATTTGATGCCGGCTTTATTTGGCCGGCCATATATCGAGATGCCCATACTATGATCAAATCTTGTGATACGTGTCAACGACAAGGCAAAATTTCACAAAGAGATGAAATGCCTCAACACGCTATTCAAGTTTATGAAATCTTTGATGTATGGGGTATCGATTTTATGGGTCCATTCCCGTCTTCACGAGTTAATAAGTATATCCTCGTAGCCGTTGACTACTTATCAAAGTGGGTAGAAGTGAAGGCGCTCCCCACAAATGATGCTCGAGTTGTAGTTAAGTTTTTGAAATCTCTTTTCGCCCGATTTGGAATACCTAGAGCTATTATAAGCGATCGTGGGACCCATTTTTGTAATGATAAATTTGCTAAAGTAATGTCTAAGTATGGGGTCACTCATCGTCTTGCTACCGCTTATCACCCTCAAACGAGTGGACAAGTAGATGTTTCCAATCGAGGCTTGAAACGTATTCTTGAAAGGACGGTTGGTGAAAACCGTGCCTGATTGAAGCTTAAACTAACACTTTTTTTATATATAATATATAAAAAAATATATATAATAAGTATAATCCAAAAATAATCAATGAAACCGAGAAGTAGTATAGAATGTTCCCGGGTCGTTTATCCCCAACGAGGCTGTGCTGGAGAATCGATACAGTCGGAAAATTTCTAGTGTAACCTCACTAGATTAGCTTCTTTTGGGACCTTCACTTTTTTAACTTGAATTCTCTGATCTCACAGGAGGCTAATAATTCATTGAATCCGTTAAATAATCAAGATCAAATAGCCAATTTGGTCCTTTCCCTGCAACATTTGGTTTATTTTTTAAAAAGGTTATATGCAGGTTTTCTTCAACTCTCCTGGTTTCTAAATTGTATACCCTAAAATCCTTGCTAGATAGAGAATACCCTAATAAAAACCCTTCATTAGATTTCCCATCAAACTTGCCTAGGTGGCCAATGGTATTCAAGATGGTCACATGGCACCCAAAAGGTCTTATATAGCTTATGATTGGTATTTTACTAGTAATAAGCTCATAAGGAGTCTTATTTTGAGGTTTGGTCAATAATACCCTGTTTAGAACATAACAAGCAGTACTAACTGCTTCAGCCCAAAAAGTGTATAAAAAGAATCTGCTACAAGTTTCTAGCAGCCTCAATTAGGGTCTGTTGAGTCCCAAAACTCTAGATCTACTGCCTTAGGTTATAAGGTTATTATTACCTTGGTAATCACAAGATAATAATGTGAGAAACTTTGTTGAAGTGTTTCACCAAAAGCTATGCGGAATCTAACCTTTAGTGTTAACAATGGTAATGGAATAGAACAGTGAATAACCAACAAGCCTTAATATTATTGATTGAATAATACGAGTACTCAAAAGTACTAAGGTTTACAAAACCTTAAAGCTATGAGAAAGTCTATAGAGGATCTATGTAAGTGATGTGTGTATTTTTCTAAACTAAGAACTCCTTTTATAGACAAAGGGTCCTGTACATGATAAGACCTAACTAGATCTCCTAAATCACAGGGATAATCAGAGTACATTCTATATATAACAATAACGCGTATTTGACTATGTGTAGATCTTATCTTCATGCTGCAGTGGAAAGTCTTCAAGCAGTGGAAACCTTGTAGTGGGAAAATATACTAACAGTGGGAAGTTCTTCTAACAGTGGGAACCATTCAAATCAACAAACATGGAATCCCTTAGCATTTTATTCCCAACAAAATCCTCCCTTAAACTTGATACTTTTTACACCTTCATAATCACGTTGTTCCAGAATAAAATGACTTCCCTGGAGAGATACTTCAACCCCATATTCTTCTTTGAGCTGCCCTCTAATTAGGTTGATTCATCTGAAACACATCACATTAAATTCACTTACGTCAACACCTTGTGATCAAGCATCTTCTTAAGTGTAAGTCTTTTGGAAAAGGCATACTCCAACATCATCCAAGCCTGTAGATAATCCTTTCCTTCCATTGACAAGCATGTACTTTACATAATTTGTTACATCTTCTAACCTTAAAAAAGAGCTTCAAACTGCCCATAGAAAATCAGTGGCAACAGGTTTCAAACATGCCTATTAAAGGCCAAAATAAACAGTTTCCAGTCACAACTTTTGGGAGTTCGTCTTGAAACCTTATCTATTGACTAGTTTCCATAAGTGTCACCAAGTCAATCTCTATCAAATCCTACGCATAGAATCAAAGTAAGGATATACCTTGGTTCTTGCTCCAACTTTGAATATCGTGGTATACTCCGTATCTTGTCCTTGAAAATATTCCAATCACACATAGGTACCATTGACAACATGTGGAGTAATATTCACTGAAGTCTCTCCCTAACTAGCACTGCCCATTGTTGAAGATTGATAATCTCATCCTGATAGCCACTTTTCTTGTTGTTCTTGAGACTATACACATCACTTACAAATAACAGACACTATGTCTTCAACCTTTGGCTTGACTCTCTCACACAATAGGATTTCTGACCTCTTGAGACTTTCACTTTCTTCATTAGAATCCATATGGCACAAATCTTGTATGCTTTCCCAAACTAGAATAAACTTTTTTCTTCTAACTGATCAAAAGTCATTCCCCTGAAGTCTTTTGTCTTCCATCCAGCATGGCTCTATAAAAAGAGTTGTAAATTTTTCTTTCTTTCCAATATTGAAAATGCCTAACCTTTATTGCTGAGCTTGGTATTTCTTAATTCTAGCAAATCTTCTGATAGTTATGATTTCTGGGATTAACTCCAGTCTTCTCCTTCAATGGTCCCAGATCATTTTCCAGCTTCTTCAAATTCTGCAATATGATTGTTTATATCATCACATTACTCATGTCAAGCTCCCATTAATTCATTTGTCTAAGAACTTCTTCAGCATGAATTCTTAATAATCTCTGCATCTCTTTCAATCTTATTCTCTTATGCTTTGATCTCTCATAAACAAATTCTTCTTGTACTTCTCGAGCCAATTGTAAACCCCAAACTCATTTCTTCATAGAACATTAGCTTTACTAGGCTTTCTCTTCTGGTTCGTCATAAACTCCTTCCCTTTCCTCTTGTTCTTCCTTCCCAGCAATGGAATATTAATAGGAATAGGAAATGTAGATCCTGACGACTACCTCTCCTTGAACTTCTTAGGTCCTTCTTGTATAAGGTTTTATCCTCTGGCATGGTAAGAACTTCAGTAGTGGGATCTTTCTCACTAGCAGTGACAATAGCAGTGGAAACATTTGAACTAATAGGGGGAACTTGCGGTCTAGCAGTGTCACACCCCCAAACTGGGCCTAGACGGAATACGTGTCCGAGGGCGTGACGTCATAACAAATCCGATCACAAAGCAATAAAGAACGACCACTAATCATGGACGTTTGAAAAAGTTTACTCGTTGCATAAAGTAAAATAATTTAAGTTTAACAATCCATAATAATTAAGTTAAAAGTAGCGGAAGCATAACAAAGTTTTAATAATGTCAACGAGTAAATAAGTCTTGAAATTGGCGAAGTCACATAGCACATAGACTCCACATAGCATCAAGAGTCAATCCAAGCTAAGCACCTGAGAAAACATGTTTAAAACGTCAACATAATGTTGGTGAATTCATAGGTTTAAGTTGATACAAGAAATGGACCACAACTTCAAACGTTATGTTACTACTATAACGAATACAGCATCACATAAAAAGTATTTAATTGTTGCACTAACTATGACACCCGAAGCTAATTTAGTCAACAGGGCAATGCTACAATCCTGTTGCTAGTATTCCATGCCCTAAACCGGTCTCCCAAACCAAAGACGCACCATAATGTATAAGCGCCATGACAATTATCCGTTTGTACATAACGACACAAAACAAGTAAGTGCATGCTTACCCCCGGATAGGGAAAATTAGTCCCAATAGATTCTAATCTATTCACTTCGCCGCTCCCTCAAACCGTCCTCACGACGAGAAATAACAGTTTCATGATAAGTTGGCAGTATTAGGTTTTGTAAAGCATCTTAGGCAACACATAAACAAGTAAAACGCGCGAAAAGAACTATGGGTCCAATTTAAAAGCAAACAATGTTTCCACGTCAACCCAATAGTAAAAGCGTTAGTAAACAGTAAAAAAAGTGGGCAGATGAACTCACCTAGCAAGGGTAAGGATAACCACAACAAATGATGAGGATTATAAGGAGGTCTAAGAAGCCGCACCAAGAGTAAATATGGGTAATGACTTTAGCATTCCGCCAAAGAAACACATAAAGCCTCCATGTCCATAATTAAAGCATCCAAATATGTTTTGCTTTAGTAATAAAATCTATTGAAACTTTTAACCATCAACGTCTTAGTTAAATCCCGACACTTGTAAAAGTTAACTATTTTAGAACTTTCCCTTTTTAGGAAACTTTCTTAGTTTCAAATCACGTTAATAGCTTCCCCTATTTTCTTAGAGTTTTCAAATTTTTTATGCAAATAGGCTTAAACAATTCCTAAACCGCCTATCCTAATGTTAAATCGCCTAAATGTCCGATTGAACCATTTTTAATGATCCTACTTTTTAATAAGTTCGGCTATCTCACCTAACATTTCATTGACAATTCTAGATGTTCTAAAACTATTACCAACGTCTCTCTATATTTTTGCTTGCATTTAAAACATACCAAAATCGTCCGAAATGTCCGCAACCCCCTTTTTCTTTTCCCATCAAGCCCCACCATAAATTTAGAGTTTTTCTTAAAAATCTATTTTTCCGATTTGTGGTAAAAATGTCTCTTGTTTTTTACTTTTAGGCTAAGCGGTTGCCAACATTATAGTAAAATCTCATTCCGGACAACTTTCGTGTTTTATACTTAGGCCGATTCGGACCCGAAGGGCTCCGAATCGCCCGTTTTAGGCTGATCAGGTCTTTGCATATTCCCTTTTCCATCGAAAAATGTTTTTATTTTAAACTTTTTTTTATTTTATGGTTTAATTATTTTTTTCAAGTTTCATTTGGTCAATAACTTATTTGCCGTTTTAAGAAGTCCGATTTTAAAGTGTGGATAAAAGAAAAAATATCTATTCGAACGAGCTCTTCGAAAAATACATTGTACGCCTAATGAAAATATTTTTAAGTCGCCACAAGAACCACCAAACTATTTGGGACAGCAAGCAATGTTTATGCCCGAAATACGACCAAAAAACAACCCAATTCGCATAATTAGATGCCTAACTAGTTCAAAAACCCTTTATTTACAACTAATCCACCACAAAACTAACTTTAATCCAACCTAATCTCTATTGTTGCAACTCTCATCAACTCTCAATCTCACCAAGAACATATTACAAAACATAAACATGAAGTGGTAACAATGTTTACTTCCATTTTATAAAAGATGTCAACCTATTAACTCATTTCTTTTTGTAAAAATTACACAAACACATGGATCTTTAATAATAACAATAGATCTATAACAAGATTCATAACAACATCAAAATAATACAAGATAGGTCAAGAAATACTCACAAGAAAGTAAGCAAAAGATGTAGACACAAGATCTTGCAAAAACCCACTTATAAAACTTGAAACCCAAATTTTATGATTCTTGAAAACTCTTGAAAACAACCAACTAACACTTGGATCTACCTTAGATAACCTTAGAAATGAGTTTAGAATACTTGGATCTTGCTAGAAATCAAAAGTTATGGATGGTTTATGTTGGGATGGTGGTGCCGTGGACAAGGAGGCACAAGGGAGGAGGAAGAAAATTTTTGGTGAGTTTGAAATAAGATGAAATGACCTAGTTTAGAGAAAGTGTGGTATATATATGCAATTGGCTAGGGTTTTAAGGTTCAAGTGGTGCATAAGTGACCAACACACACCAAGAGTGTGTGTGTTGATGCTATGTGGGGTCTATGTGCTATGTGACTTCGCCAATTTCAAGACTTATCTATTACTTACTCGTTGTCATTATCAAAACTTTGTTATGCTTCCGCTACTTTTAACTTAATTATTATGGGTTGTAAAACTTGAATTTATTTTAATTTATGCAACGAGTAAACTTTTTCAAATGTCCATAATTAGTGGTCGTTCTTTATTGCTTTGTGATCGGATTGTTATGACGTCACGCCTTCGGACACGTATTCCGTCTAGGCCCCGTTTGGGGGTGTGATAGAATACGTGAGTTTACGCGAAAAAATTTCGAGTTTTTTAAGCTTAGGGTATAATATTAACGATAACTTGAGTTTACGCGAAAAGATTTCGAGTTTTCGGGGTTCCGTTTGGTCAAAAACGCGAAAAATGCTATTTAAAGGATAAAACCCTAAAATTAATATCGGAAGTGATTAAAAATCACGGAACACTCAGGAAAGCTAATATAACACATATAAGGCCTAAGTAAATTTTTAACCGATGCCAGAATGCGTCCGATGACGTTTCTCAGTTTTTACGCAGTTTAGTTCCTTGGTAAATTGCCAGATTTAAACGTAACGAATAAAATTTAAAGTAGATGACCGGAATGAGTCGGAATACTAACCGGAAATTTACGGGGTGTGACATCCTTTCCCCGTTAGAAGAGCTTTGTCCTCAAAGCTTAGGACGTAGCTTGAGATGCGGATACAGGGTTAACGAACAGATGAGGGTACTTCTTCTTCATTTGGTCTTCGCGTTCCCAGGTATACTCGGGACCTCTTCTAGAATTCCAACAGACCTTCACGATTGGAATGCGACTTTGCTTCAAACGCTTGACTTCGCGGTCCATAATCTCAACCGGTTCTTCAATGAAATTGAGCTTTTCATCAATGTGGATTTCGTCCAATGAAATCGCGAGCGGTTCATCGGACAAGCACTTCTTAACGTTCGAGACGTGAAAGGTACTATGAACACGGCTTAGTTTTCTCAGTAATTCTAGTACGATATGCACCCGACCCACCTTGGCGAGAATTTTAAAAGGTCCAATATAACGAGGGTTCAGCTTTCCCCGTTTGCCGAAACGTATTACACCTTTCCAGGGCGATACTTTCAACATAACCTTATCCCCAACCTGAAACTCTAATGGCTTACGTCTCTTATCAGCATAGCACTTTTGTTTTGTCGATCACGTGAACTTGTCAGACGCTGCTTGATTTATTATAATTTCTCTTGTCTCACGAACAATTTTTGGTCCAGTAAGCTGAGCGTCTCCCACCTCAGCCTAACAGACAGTGACCTGACATATGCACCATACAACGACTCAAAAGGTGCCCGCCTTAAAATACTTGTATAATTAGCTTGTTGTTGTAGGAGAATCTTAAAATTTAAAGGGTAAATGCCTGTCCCATCCCTTCCTGAAATCTATCACGCATGCTCGGAGCATGTCTTCTAATGTTTGGATAGTCCTCTCACTTGGACCATCTATTTCGGGGTGATATGCCATACTCATATCTAACTGAGTTCCAAAAGCTTCTTGAAGAGATTGCCAGAATTGGGACACGAACCTACCATCGCGATCAGAGATGATCGAAACAGGCACTCCATGTCTCGACACCACTTCTTTCAAGTATTGCCTGGTCTGTTTCTCCATTGAGTCATTCTCCTATGTTGGCAGAAAATAAGCCGATTTAGTGAGTCGATCGACTATAACCCAAATCATATCTTGCCCACTTGTCGTTTTTGGTAACTTTGTCACGAAGTCCATAGTTATGTTTTCCCATTTCCATTTAAGATTTTTGGTTGTACCAAAATTGACCGGAAACGGTTCTCTGTACTCGCCTTAACCTTTGCGCAATCATACACTTTCTCACATATAGTGGCAATTACTGCTTCATGTATGGACCACCAGTAAAGCTTTTTCAATCTTGATACATTGTTTTCCGTTCCAGGGTGGAAACGTAATACTTTGACTTATGCGACTCGTGCATAATCAAAGCTCTCAAGTCACCAAACAGTGGTATCCAGCTTCTATTCTTCAAACACAACATCCCATCTGCACGTGGCTCAAGGTTCTTAATCATGCCATGTAAATCCTCTGTTCCGTAATTCTCTTTTTTCTCGCCTCAACCTGAGCATTTAAGATCCGCACAGGGAGATTCAAACCGATTGTCATAACCAAGGCTCGAACTCGCAGTGGCGTTAGTTCCTACTCTTTTGGCTTAACGCATCAGCCACCACATTCGCCTTTCCCGGGTGGTAACGTAACTCGCAATCGTAGTCACTTAACAGCTCTAACCACATACATTGTCTCATATTCAACTCTTTCTGATCAAGAATATGTTGCAAACTCTTATGATCAGTGTACACAACGCACTTCGTGCCGTAAAGGTAATGTCTCCACATCTTGAGAGCGAACACCACAGCTCCCAATTCCAAATCATGTGTCGTGTAGTTCTTCTCATGGATTTTTAGCTGGCGGGAAGCATAAGCTATGACTTTCTCTTTCTGCATCAACACTGCGCCTAATCCCTTATGAGAAGCATCACAATATACTACAAAGTTTTCACTTCCTTCGGGCAATGCCAAAATCGGTGCACTACACAACTTTTGCTTCAATGTCTGGAAAGCAGTTTCCTCCTTTTCACCCCAATTGAACTTTACACTTTTCTGAGTCAGCTTCGTACCCATAACTTGGCAATCCCGTGGAGAATCCTTCGAAAATCGTCAGTAGTAACCGATAAGACCAGAAAATGGCGAATTTCATTTTGGAGAACTTGGCAATAACAATTCTTCCTTTCTTAAGCAACTCCAAAAATTAGTCTAGATGTTACATCAAGTTCTTCTTTGGTCTAGAGTAGATCAAGATGTCATCGATGAACACGATCACAAATTTATCTAGGTATGGTCTACATACCCGGTTCATCAAATCCATGAACACTGCCGGCGCGTTAGTCAACCCGAATGGCATCACTTGGAACTCGTAATGACCATAGCGAGTTCTAAACGCCGTCTTTGGGATATCCTCATCACGAACTCTGAGTTGGTGGTAACCAGACCTCAAGTCGATCTTTGAGTACACACTTGATCCTTGCAACTGATCAAACAATCGTCCGATGTCTCAGAAGTTGGTACGATTATTCCACGGTAAGCTTGTTAAGTTCACGGTAGTCGATACACATTCGGAAAGAGCCGTCTTTCTTTTTGACAAACAAAACTGGAGCTCCCCAGGGTGAGGAACTTGGCCTTATAAATCCCTTGTCGGAAAGTTCTTGTAGTTGAGTAGACAATTCTTCCATCTCTGACGGTGCTAACCTATAAGGGGCTCGAGCTTAAACTCAGGATGAGCACCTATGGGACAAATGTCAATTTGGAATTCCCGCTTTTCGTGTGGGTGGTAGTCCAGGTAAGTCTTCTGGAAAAACTTTTAGAAAGATCCGAACAGTCGTCACGTCTTTTACAATTCGCTTCTCAGTCCGACTGTTCTTTGTTTTCTCTCCTTCACCGTAACCTGTGCAAGAAATAGTTGAGATAGCCTTTCTCTATATACTTATGGCCTTTTCACAAGATATAATGCTTAACTTTAGATTCTTCTCCTTGGCACCTTTGTCTCCTTGAATGATCATAATTTCATTTCCATAAGGAATACGCACTATCTTCTCGTCACAGACAATTACTGCATGATTCTTTGCTAACCAATCCATGCCGATGATAACGTCCGAAACTACCCAACTCTATAGAAATCAGGTCTATATTAAAAAAAAAATTTTGGAATGTCCTAACAATTCCTAATGAACCAGCCCATAACACAGTGTCAGTTTCTGAAGTCCTTCAGTCGCTAGATTTCGATAGCTTAACTAAGCATCTAAGGCATAGGGATGGTTATGCTAGTCAATGCACTAACATATTTGAGATGAACACTCACTATCGGCGCCAGAATCAAATGAACAAATAAGCATGATGCATGGTTAGAAAGGAACGAACCCGTGACAGTTTTGAAACCTGGGTTAACTCACCATTCCGCCTATTGATATGCACTGCCCACTTGCATCAGGAACACGTTGCTTGTTACCACGGTTTTTGGTTCTTGATCTTGAGGTAATCTTTCCGTAATGTCACCTTGAGCTCCACACTCAAAACAGTCACAACCCTCTGATTCACTATTTGGCCTCTCTAGGTGGGGGTAGTGGGATTGGTAACCCTACAATTTCTGGTCAAATGTCCAATCTTGTTGCACTTCCCACATCTTGTGGTGCAAGGGCCTACATGATGAAGCTTACACTTGTTGTCATAATAGTCAATGTACCTTATCATATTTTCTTCTCCTCATTGTTACCACAATAAATCGAAGAGCCACATATGCTTCTAGCACATTCTGACCTCATCATATTGTTGTCTTTGTGGGTGGTTGTGCCTCACGGTTTGTTTCCATAGTTGTTTTCCAATCTTCTCATTGTTCACCTGCATTTCTCACGGCATATACCCTTCACTTTTGGTCCATCAGAGTAGTTGCAATTCGAAACAGCATCTGAGTCCGTTGTAGAGTATTCCTGTAGCAATCACATTTCCCTTGATGTTATAGGGAATACCTCACATGAATTTCTCCACCTGATCTTCCTCCTCGGGATACCAATTTGGTGCTCATCATGGGTGATTCCTGAACCTTTGAGTGTAATTTAGCGATGTCATTGTTTTTCACCACAATGTCCACATCTCGGTTTCCATCTTTTATCTCATTGTCTCCAGGCAATCACTTCAGTCAACAGCTTCATCACTCTCTCCATGATAAAGTGGTATGCGTCAATCATTTCCGATGTGTTCACCTTAGTGATAGTTCCACCGAGTTTAGTGCACTATCCGATGAAGGTACATGTACATACTTCACTTGATATATCCTCGACAGTTGCTGATTTGAAACACAGTCTCCATCTTCTCACTCCACCTTACCAGACCAACCACTCTCCTTCGTTTCCTTTAAAAAAACTTGTTGGTTGGCACTTCATGAAAGCCAGGAAAGTACATTCACAGCAAAAAGCAACCTAACGCCTTTTCCATTCACATTGCGTTCTTCATTACCGTCACCGTTGTCACCTCCATTGTTTCCATTTCCATTACCATTTCCATTACCATTTCCATTACCATTTCCATTACCATTTCCATTACCATTTCCATTGTCATTCCCATTCCCGTTTCCATTATCGTTTCCATTGTTATTCCCATTCCCAAGTTCAAGATTTTGGTTAACTTGATGAGCTTCTAGAGCTGCGTTCACACGTTGATTGATCATTTCTTCAATTGCGGCGTGGGTCATTCCAGAACGAGTGTTTGTCATTGTTCTACATCACAAGACACAACCCATAGTGAGATTTTTGAAACGAATATACAACATCGCAAATAATAATTTAATGCATGCCATGAAGTAAATTTAATTGTAACACGTTTGCCAAGAAAATAAATAACAATATAGATAATAAGCGAGAGAATCCAAAACAAGCTTCTCATTTCATAAATAAAAGCATAATTCGATTACAACCCAAATCCAAAATAGGTTCATGATCAACAATTATTTACTGCTAATACCTAGACCTAACCATTGGCCTAATGTCCTACATGATCAGGGTACAACTAGACTATGGACGAAAGCCGAAACGCCTCCCAAGGTACGACTCCAACCTCCTAAGTCTCCCTCGAGTATCATCACGATCCCTACGAATCTGACGAAACTCCTCCTGTGAAAGGGACATATGAAGACGAAGGCTACTCACACGATCCCTCTCAATATCCAACATAGCACGAATCTTGAGGTTCTCCAACCTCAAACTATAGATCGCCTCAGCCATCCTAGCCCTGTCTCCACTAGCTATCAACTGATCGGCCTCCAACCGTCCCTGAGCAGTCTCAATCCCAACAATCCTATCAACACGAACCTCAGACATGTGATGGTAAAAGTCACGCACAACATCACTCAAGTCAACCGGCGTATCCTCAACTGACCTAACAATGTCATCCCCAGTGCCAGGTGAGTCAGGAGAATCCTCCCCAGCTGGCTCTACAATCTCCTCCTCAACTAACGGTGCAGTCATAGGGTCGATGCCTACCTCAGCCATATCTCCAGTGCTGGCGTCAGCCTCATACTCCTCTGTGTCATCCCTGGCATCCCTATGGTCAATCCCAACATGATCTCCAACCTCATCCCTATCACCAATACCTAACTCCATATCAACCCCAGTCCCTGTAAGACCAACCTCGGCATCCTCCTCTAAGCTAGCCTCTGATGAATATGAATCTCTGAACCTCTTACGAGGTGGTAAGTGATCAGCACGGGTAGGAGCTAATGATCCCGTAACTGGCATGGATAATGATACTGAATCAACCGGTGATCTACATCTCTTACGAGATGGTCCTGCAGAATGTGGAGATGAATGCATGGGTCTCTCTGATGAATCTCCTGATGATGACTCTGATGTAGTCGGTGGATACAAAGTAGATAGCGGAGCAGCACACCAACGACGGTATGCCTCACTACGTCGTGGTGCTCTCCTCGGAGGGTAACACAATCTGGGTGATACATCTCTAGTCGAAGATCCCGAATGAGCCTGATCTGGCGCATCCAAACCCAAAGAATGAACTGGCGAAGAATCCGAAGATGAACTGGAAGAAGATGAGTGATGATCTGGAGAGCGAGGTGATGCATGCCTCGATGCTAATCTGCGAGCTGGCAAAGGTCTAACTCTCTTCCTTGCAGTCAACAACTTACGCGGCCCGTTGAGATGGGTGCGGTAAGGTCGACCAAAAGGAATAGCCTCCCCGGGTCGGATAAGAGTCGCTGACCGTCGACGAATCCCGGGAGGGGCAGTAACAGGAGCAATAGGAAACTCATGTGATGATGATGGACGTGTGATACCTGCTCCTCCAACGAGGAACGGTAGCAAACATAAGGGTCTCGATGGTGGTCCAGCAGAGAATCAGGAGCCTCAGAAGAATCGGTGCATATGAATGGTGAAATAGCTTGGTAGCGGGGAAATGTGCTCTGGTGAAGAACCTCATCTGGTGAATCAGAATCGGAACCCGTATAAGGAAAACCATGCCCCACAAATCCAGTGGGTGAAACGAAAGAGTTCGTCTCACACATAGGAGCGGCATTGAAGATATAACACGGGAAGCAATTGTAGAAGTCTCTGGAGAAACCATGAAGTAGAAGAGATAAACAGTAGGGATATAATAAAAAAGAATAACCCGAGAGGGCGGTGATCCCACACTCTCATCCGAAGAATCAGAAGAAATAATGATAGCCGAATACTGAATAATCTGCACTAGCAAAAGTTTATATAAATCTCCTTTATATGAAACCATTGCAAGCATAAAGAAATGCTAAAATGAATGGCAAGGTAAATATGGCAATATGTAATACTCTTATGTATATATAGTAATCTCATATATATGTATGCAGCAAGGATAGACAACAAGTAAGCACAAATAGAGGCACATAGGATCACATACTGGTTATAGCCCAGACCTAGTATAACTACCTGGTTCTCTATAACCTTGGCTCTGATTACCAATCTGTCACACCCCCAAACGGGGCCTGGACGGAATACGTGTCCGAGGGCGTGACGTCATAACAATCCGATCACAAAGCAATAAAGAACGACCACTAATCATGGACGTTTGAAAAAGTTTACTCGTTGCATAAAATAAAATAGATTTAAGTTTTACAGCCCATAATAATTAAGTTAAAAGTAGCGGAAGCATAACAAAGTTTTGATAAAGACAACGAGTAAATAATAGATAAGTCTTGAAATTGGCGAAGTCACATAGCACATAGACTCCACATAGCATCAAGAATCAATCCAAGCTAAGCACCTGAGAAAACATGTTTAAAACGTCAACATAATGTTGGTGAATTCATAGGTTTAAGTTTGTACAAGAGGGGGACCACAAGATTTCAAAACGTATGTGACTACTATAACAAATACAGCATCACATAAAAAGTATTTATTGTTGCACTAAGCTCATGACACCGAAGCTAATTAAGTCAACAGGGCATGCTACATCCTGTTGCAAAGTATTCCTGCCCTAAGCCGGTGTCCCAAACCAAAGACCACCATAAAGTATAATCGACATGACATATATCCGTTTGTTCTTCGTTAAGTGGAACCAAAGCGGATAGGGATAATTAGTCCCAATAGATCTATCTATTCACTCGCGCTCCCTCAACCGGTCCTCCGGTCGAGAAACTAACAGTTCATGATAAGTTGGGCAGTAGTAGGTTTGTAAGCTACTTAGGCAACACATAAACAAGTAAAACTCACGTAAAGAACTTGTGTCCAATTTAAAAGCAAACAATGTTTCTCACCCCAATAGTATAAAGCGTTTGTAAATCAGTAAAAATGTGGGGCTATGAACTCACCTTAGCAAGGGTAAGCGATAACCACAACAGATGATGAAGATATAAGGAGGTCTAGCCGCGACCTAGAGTAAGTATGGGTATGACTTAGCATTTATCAAAGAAACAAGTAAAGCATCCATGTTCATCATTTAAAGCATCCAAGTGTGTTTGCGTTTTAGTAATAAAAGACTTTGAATTTTTCTACGTCTTAGTTAAATCCCGACACTTGTAAAAAGTTACTATTTTTAGAAACTTTCCTTTTTAGGAAACTTTTTAGTTTCAAAACGTTAATAGCGTCCCCTATTTTCTTAAGTTTCCATATTTTACAAATCGCTTAAACAATTCTAAACCGCCTACTCCTTATGTTTAAATCGCCTAAAATGTCCGTTTCGTACTATTTTTAATAATCCTACTTTTTATTAAGTTCGGCATTTCAAATAACCTTTCAAGACATTTCTAGTTGTTCTAACTTAATTTACCTCCCCCCCCAACCATAGCATTTTCTATATGTTTCGCCTCGCATTAAAAACTACAAAAGTGCCCGAACCCCCTTTTATATTCCCCAATCAGCCCACATTTTTTAGGTTTTCTCAAAATCCTAATTTTCCGATTTTGTGGTAAAATTCTCTCGTTATTGGACTTTTAGGCTAAGCGGTTGCCAACGTTATAGTAAAATCTCATTCCGGACAACTTTCGTGTTTTATACTTTGGCCGATTCGGACCCAAAAGGCCCCGAATCGCCCGTTTTAGCTGCTGATCTGGTCTTTGCATTTTCCCATTTCGCCGAAAAATGTTTCAGTTTCTGTTGGTCATAAACTTGGCCGTTTTAAGTCGGATTTAAAGTGTGATATATGAAAATTTATTATTCGAAACGAGCTTTCGAAAACTACTTTTTGCCTAATGAAAAACTTTTTTATGGCGGCTCAAATCCTCAAAACAATATGGGACAGCAATCTGGTTTGCGAATACGACCAAAAATCAATCCAACTAGGGGCCCCCTTTTCTAAAATTTTTTTCAGTGCCTAATCTAGTTCAACCTTTATTTACAACTAATCCACCACAAAGCCTACTTAAACCAACCTAATCTCTATTGTTGCAACTCTCATCAACTCTCAATCTCGCCAAGAACATATTATAAACATAAACATAAAGCTTTTGTCATAAGACTTCCAACATATTCTTAAGATGAACAAAAATAAATTGTACTTTCTTTTGTAAAATCATCACAAACACTTGGATCTTTAGACATAAACATAGATCTATAACAAGATTCATAACAACATCAAAATATTACAAGATGGGTCAAGAAATACTCACAAGAAAGTAAGCAAAAGATGTTGAACACAAGATCTTGCAAAAACCCACTTATTAACTTGAAACCCAAATTTTATGATTCTTGAAAACCCTTAAAAACAACCAACTAACACTTGGATCTACCTTAGATAACCTTAGAAATGAGTTTAGAATACTTGGATCTTGCTAGAAATCAAAAGTTATGGATGTGTTTGTGTGGGTTAGTTGTGCCGTGAGCTAGGCAAAGAGGGGAGGGAGAAAAAGATTTTTGTTGGTGACTTGCAAATGAAATGAAACCCTAAGTTGTGTGATTGTGCTAGTATTTATAGTCCAAGACTAGGGTTAGGAGGGTTAGATGTGTACACAAGTGGCCAACACACACCAAGAGTGTGTGTGCTATGTGGTTCGGCCAAACATGGCTCACAAGGACCATGATGGTTCAATTTTTCTAGCCAAGGTTCAAGTGATGTAATTATGGTTCAAAATTAGCTAGTCAAAGTTGTAAGAGTGTGTAAGTAAACACATGATGTGTAAGAGTCTTGCATGCATGCATGTTGCTAGGATACAAAAATGTCTCTTTCTTACACTAGTATGGCAATATTTTCAAATTTTGAGTTAGTGGTTTAAGGATGATTTAATTTCAAGTACTAAGAGTATTTTGACTTGGCTTTAGACATCTTTATATGTATGGGAATAAGGGTGAACGAAATTTTTATGCTTATGGTATAATATTATCGATAACTTGAGTTTACACGAAAAGATTTCGAGTTTCCGGGGTTCCGTTTGGTCAAAAACGCGGTGTAAACGCATTTAAAAGTTAAAACATCTTAAATTTAATATCGGAGTGATTTAAAAATCCGAACACTCAGAAGGTAATATTAACACTATATTAAGCCTAAATTAATTATAACCGATGCCGGAACGCGTCCGATGACGTTTTTCAGTTTTTACGCAGTTTAGTTCCTCGGTAAACTGTCAGATTTAAACGTAACGAATAAAATTTAAAGTAGATGACCGGAGTGGGTCGGAATACTAACCGGGAATTTACGGGGTGTGACATCGGGGAAAAATATCCAATTATTAACAAGCCGATAATTGGAACATCTTAATGCTCTCCCTCAAATTATGAAGGAATTATATGGTGTTTGAGTATGTTAATTTGAATTTTTTTGAATTTACTAAGAAATTTGGAAAATTCCTACTCTAAACCATATATATGCCTATCCTTTTGAGTATACACTACATCTTTTATTATTCACAAGTTTATGAAATATACGAAATGACCTTATGATGACGACCACAATATGACAAAGTCATATTGTTCATTGAAGTAGTCAGAGGTCAGTTTCGTAGTGCCTTCCACCAATAAACTTTTTGAGACTCCTCATCAACCTTCTTTTTTCAATTGCTTGTCAACCGCCTTGATCATGATATTAGCTCTTTTCTTCTCCAATGTACTCCATTTTCTCTTTGGTAGGTACTCCTTTTAGGAATTCTTTGTTATGTCATCCAGTGAAGTTCGAAACCCAGTTAATGTCTTGTCACTGAACTTGTAAAGTTCGTTTGATCGCATCAACATGTTTCTCCCGTTGTTGTCGACATAAATGAATCCTTGAGGGTCTTGGTATGGAGTGTACGGGTCTCTTTTCCTGATGCCGGATATGGTAGTTTGTGGCTATGTAACGTTGATCTTCTTCTAGTAACTTTTGACTCCAAGTTGAAGATCTTTGACTCGCTTCTGAATAACCAAGCTTCTGGTGAACATTCTTAATGCTATTGCGAAGTCGGAAACGTCATCGCCCGAGAGATTTTTAAGCCGATTCTGAACAACAAAGAGAAGCATGTCTTCAATGTCATTGATATAAAGACGTGGAAAGTCACCTTCCTTGAATCTATAAAGGTCGTAGTCGGCTCTTCTTACAACAATCTCTTTCAGATACCCATATCTATGTTTCCTCATTACCTCGACCTGAGTTATCGCCAAAATACGTTTCATGGAATATACATCATGTCTTAATTACAGGCCTCGTGCATAGCCATAGAAGGACTTACGTTGTTCTCTCCAGTGTGAGATTCCCCATAATGCATGTTTATCATAGGCAACTTTAACAGGGACCCATATATTTAGAACCATGTCTTTAATGCCTGGAAGATCATATTGACCAGCCTTTGTCTTAGTGAGAGAAGTCGTGTAGGTCATAGTCGAAATACCTCCTTGCAGATACTTGAGATCGTTGTTAAAGAAGTAATCAACGGGTACTTTTTGACAATTTCTACTCATAACTAATGGAAGGGGTTCGGTAAGATCAAATGGATATTCACCGCCTTCTGGATTTTCTCAATAAAGTTTTTCTGAAAGAGCCTTGTAACATTCTTCAAAATCATATTCCAACTCAGCATAATTGGAACGTGTGCCTTTGAGAAGTCTGAACGCTGGTCCTAACAGTGTTTCTTGAGTAAAATTGTTGATTTTTAGGCCATTCATGATGAATGCAGAGAAGTCTATTGGAGTGCTCATCAATTCATCAATGGTCTTTGACAGTTTATCAACATATGATGCAAGAGTCATTAATACTGCTGTTGATTTTGTCCTTGATGTGGAGTCTTGTCAACATTCCAATCAGGATTAGTAGGTTCTTGAGGTTGTGTAGATTTGGTGAACTAGTCACATTTAGATGCAACCTTCTCCTTGGGTTCTTCATCATCTTTACCTGGGTTCTCCTTTTGATCTTGTGGCATGTCTAAATATGCAACCTCAAACTATGGTTCCTCTGATTGAACAGACTTTCCAGGAGATTTTGTTTAAGACTTGGCGCCTTTGAATGAGCCAGACCGTGATTCTTTTGCTTTAGGACCTTTAGTTGGTTATGCATCCTTTCTAGTCTTCCTCTTCTTCAACCCTTGGTCTGATCCAGCGGAAGGGTCTTCATCTGTGTCCCCCCCAAACCGTTTCGGCTTCCTCTTCAAGAATACACTGTTACATAAGTAGAGAAGATAGTCCTTGTCAAGAATCATTTGATTTTTTTTCAAATCATTCAGATCAGCATTCTCTATGTTCAGGAGCTGCTAGAAAAGATTCACTTTTATCCATTTTGTCAATAAGAATCTTCTTCAACTCAAATTCTGTAAGTGTTAAAGCAGCCTCATATGATGATTGTGGTTGGGAAGACTCCTTGTCTAGAACAGCGTGTTCAAGTGACTCTTGAACCATCTTTTAGATCACCAGGGGAAAAGTTAGACACTTCCTCTGGCAGAATCTGTGGCAATTGATTCTTGACTTGCTCCGTGATCCTTAAAGTGAGTGACGCCGAAAGGAAGTTCATAAATTCAAGTCTGGTTGCACCTTGTCTTATATCTAGATGATCATCAACTAAAGCTGTCACTTGAGTATGCAGAGGATCCTTTTTGAGTTCAGAAGCTTCTTTTTCCAATGTTGTGACTCTGTTGTTGAATTAGAAGACTGATGCGAAATCAGGAAGTGTAGATGGAGGATTTGTAGTTTCAGTTGTTGGTGGTGGTATGGATGTTGATTTTTGTGGTGAAGGAGTGAAGGATGGTAATGATTGTGGGATGACGGTGGAGAATACTGGTGAAGAATCAGAGATAACCGAGACATGTACTATAAGGAGTGTTGGTGTCTGTTGGATTGGTACTTCATGATGGACGTGAACATCCATTTGAGAAAAAATTTCTGCATCCGTATGGGGAATATCTGAAAAGTTTAAGAATTTAGCTGCCAAGTCAGATGAGTGAGAAGAGCTGGTAACTGGGACTTCAGTCTTTTGTGGAACAGTAGTAAGTGTCACATGAGCGTCTTCTATGACTTGTACGATCTCTGGATTTTCATTCCCATGTTGAAAGTTAGTCATTGCGGCATCGGTACCCTCCTCTTGAACAAACTCTGTATTAGTATCAGCTGGTTCATTCAGCCTTATATCCATATCATCATATAACTGACTAGTAGTATAATCCATCTATTCATCTTCATCACCTTCTACTTTATCAGTAATCTTTGTTTCATCTTCATCATCAGTATCATTGGACGGGGATTTAACAAGTTCGTCCTTCACTTCTTCTTCATCATCTTCATCTTCTTCTTGATCAGACCCTGAGCCCGATTTATTATCATCAGTTTCATGCTCGGATTCATATTCATTTTCATTATCTAATTGGGTTTTGTCATCATCACTGTTATTCTTTTGATCACTGTCTTCACCACTTGAGTCTTGTTCATTGTTGCTATCATCTTCATCATTTCCCTAAGATTTAGCTTCATTTTTAGATGATTCTTCTTCAGTCACATTGGGAACCCCTGGTTTAACACCAGTTCCTTCACTTATAACCGAAGGTATGATCTTTATAGCACCAGAACCACTTGGATGGGTCCTGTGAAATTCCCTCATACTCTTCCTTTGAACTTCTTCAAATTGAGCATCTTTATTTAAAGCTACTTGAGAGAGTAACTCAATTCCTTTACCTCGAGTAACATCCACCTTTTCCTTCTTCTTAGATAGTGGCATCTCAGGAGTTTCTCTAATAACAACACCTCTTGCTGGAGCCTTAGTAGACTTCTTTGTAGGTCTATTTACTCTCTTTGACTTTCTTGTAGGTTCTTTAGTTGAATCCGGGACAGTAGTGAGCTTAGGAGAGGCTGACTTCTTTAACTTTTGTGCCTTTTTAGGAGGTGTAGCTCCTGAAGCAAAACCAAGATAAGTCTTGTAAGCTTTGGTTTCCTTCATCTCAGGACTTGTCAAAGATTCAGGAAGTATAGCACCATAGATTTGAGTTTCTTCTTTTGCAGAGACAAATCTTAAAGTGTTTATCTGATAGTCATCCTTGGAGGTGTGCATCCTGATCTTGTTTCTCCAGGAGAGTGTCTTGTCTTGAGTAAGGAAGTAATGAATGATAACTTTGGTGAATCGAGGGTAGTACATCTTCTCTTGCTTTTTATAGGCTTTATTGTCAATCTGGTAGATGAAGTCTTCCCAAAGTAGTTCAACATTCCACATTCTTCTGATGGCACATAACCCAAAGGATTTGTGCTTTGGAGAGACGAAGCTTGTCAAGTCCAGTTGTATTTCCAGATAAACTTCTGTTAATGAGAGCAGCAAAAGTTCTCCAGGGTTGATGCATCTGATCAACAATAACATCATTGAGTGAATGGATTTCCCTAGTGTGACCAAGATCTCTTAAGAAATACACAATTTCATCATCAGTAGGAAGTGCATCAAAGTCTTGACCCTGAACTCTAGCGCAGATCTTGAATATATCTCTGAAGACTTCCAGATTGAGTTTAAATCTTTTCCTTTTGTCTATCTTGAATCTGTAGAAAGTGTCATGCTTGTAAACAGAATCCCAGAACTAATGCATGTAGACTTCTGGAACATCTGCAGCGATGAGATATGCAGATTAGCATGGAGTGAGAGCCAGAGCATCCGGAACAACTTGAAATGTGGGCTCTCTTTAGATCTTTCCAGGATTGAGTCTTTCGTTGCATTTTCCAATGTCAAGTATTTTCTCCTTTGGAACAAGTTCCAGATCAAGTTTGGTTTGTTGAGCAGTAATGGAAGACATGATTCTGCTAAGATTTGTCACATACAGTTCATATACAAGCAAATATATATCACTGAAAGACAATGAAAGACTGATTTTCACAAGGAGATATACACACAGATACTTGGCAAACTATTAATACACATGAAATTAGGAGAATCACATAATCAAACATCACACAAACTATAGGCAATTTATAGAAATCAAGGCAAATACAAAAGATTTCTAAGGAAAAACTAGACCTAAATTAATCACTAAGTGATAAGTTAAAGTTTAATTATACTTAGATTAGGTTATGAGATTAGATTACCAAGATAACAAGATTAGTTCTTCTAGAAACAATCTTGTATAAATCGCCTAGTATATGCGTATAACTCGCCTTTGTTAATCCTATGTGTATAGTTCGCCTATACATATGTGTATAGTTCGCATGTTATTAAGCCAAGTGTATAATTCGCCTGTGTAAATGTGTATAACTCGCCTATGTACATTCAAGTGTATAACTCGCCTATGTAAAAATGTATAGTTCGCCTGTATTACCACTAGTGTATAATTCGCCTACATATATTCAGGTATAGTTCGCCTGTGTTAATTCATATGTATAGTTTGCCTATGAAAAAGCATATAGTTTACCTGTTCAAATTATGCACCAACATATTTCACCTTATCAAGCAACACTATCCATCTTAACTTGATCTCTTAACATCTAGGAAACATTCTAACATCTTTAACTCATGAATTAACCACTTAAGTCTTGACTTATGACTTTTTTCGACCCATAAGAACACGAAAACCCAAGATATTCAAATCATCACATACAAACATGTTTAAGAACACTCAAATGCACACAAAAAAACATTATAGCAATTATAAACCTAAACCCATGAACTTTTACAAGTTCTTGCCCATTTTTCAACTAGTTCGACATCAAGAATCACTCACAACATGTGAATGCGTTATCCCCATTAAAAATTGATATAGGTACAACATCTAGACCCCTGCAGAACCAAAACCCCTCAATCAATTTAACTATTCATCCACTTTTTAAGGTGACAAAAATTAGGTCGAGTTTAGGGTTTTTCGAGCAAAATTCCAAGGTTTGGTCTGATTATTTTGATGTTATAACATTAAAACAAGTGTACTTTAAGATTAAAACAAAGATAGAATGAATTCTTGAAGGTTTGAAAATCAACAATGGAGGTTCAAGGTTGTAGTTTGTGTTCGTGTGTGTATATCAGACAAGAAGGGGGTGTTTATGTTTAAATCTTTTTAGGTTTTGGCATAAATGCCCCCTAAGGTTTACTAGAGCTTCCAATTTCTTAATAAACTTAACCTAAGGTTTAATTAAGTTTCCTAAATGGCAAAACTAGCCCCTAAAGTTTAGTTATCACGATTAGGACTCACATTTTGCAGTACTACCCTTAAAGAATTAAATACATAACAAATAAAGCAGTTAAGGCGCACATAAGCTAAACTTAATTAACTCCCCTTTAATTGATAACCCGTTATTGTTTAAAACCTTTTCTATTATCGTAAAACTGATTTTATGAACAAGATATTTGACATTTTCTCCCCCTCAAACAATGACCCGTTTTCTATTTAAAGAGATGTAGTCATTGTTTGAGTGGTCAAATGTCTTTGAAAAACATTTTCTGATGAAATATTGTTTAATTTAGAAAACTAAACACCATGAAAAATAAGATTTCTCTTATTTTGACACATAAGCGCACTGACACGTACACTTATGGAATAAAGGAAGCACGAGTTGTGATACAACGTAATCACAAGCCTTTGCATGGTCATAAAGTAGATCATGCCTGATAATAAATTCTTGTTGAGAGGTCAAGTTTTCTTTTGAAATACTTGCCCTGAAATTGATGACCGAGTTGCTATCTGAAATAATAGCAAGCCATTTTGGCATATTTTGAAAGCATTTGAAACTTCTGCTCGAACTTCATTTATAGTCTCGTATCATTATTGAATGACATTTCTAAGACCATAAATGTTATCGATTTTCAGAAGACATACCAAAGATACATATTTTTATATTTTTCTGATTTTTTTTATTTTTTAATTTTCTTTTTGAAAAATTTAAATTAAAAGAAAAATATTTTTGGGTTTTTATGTTTTTCATATGTACATATGATACAGGATATGAGTTACCACCATCACTCGTCCGTTTCCTCTGCCAGACGTTTCAACGTTTATGGAGTCATGCTTCTTGTTGGGAAAAACAAGTCAATTGGTCAATTGGTCAACGTACTGCTAAGCAAAATGTCAAAGTACTGCTAAGTAGAAAGTCAAGGTACTGCCAGTCAAAGATCGAAGTACTGCCGTGGATAAAGGAATCTTAAAGGATTATCATTTAAACAGTTATGTTAGTAATTATCTTGTAACAGTTA
>BQNB010006164.1:0-63859 GCA_026074375.1 Tanacetum coccineum | reverse complement strand
GCTGTCAAACCCGTCGCGACCCAAACAAACAAACACCCCTAGCTGCTAAACCCAACCCGACCCGACTGTCCCACAGCCCGACCCGACCCAAAACGCACCCTCTTCGGCTTATTTTACAAACCAAACCGCACCCTTTTTTTTGCTATAACCTATAAAACAAACACCCCTTCGTTTCTACAACAAAACCAAACGACCCTTCTTCGTTTTTTTTATAAACAAAACCAAACGCCCCTTTGTCAGATGGTGGTTGTGATATGGTGATGGTGATGATGTAGATGGTGGCGTCGGTGGGTGAGTGGTGGTGGTGGAAAATGGCGCGTGAGAGAGAGTGGTAGTGGGGATCGAGTACATCGGGTTGTGGGGAGTCTTTTTGGTCTTGCCGGAAAAATCCCGCCGGAAAACTTTTCCGGCGGTGGCAGCCGGTGGTCGGCGGTGGGGGAGTCTCGCCGGAGAAGAAGGTGGGGAGGGAGAGAAAGTATATAAGTGTGTGTATGTATTAGAGGTGAAATGAATAAAATGTATAAGTTTTTATATATATATTAATTTAAAATGAAAAGTTATAATAGTTGGGGGGTTAGAAGTGTAACATTTTTATTATACTTTTTGTAAAAACGGTTCGGGACTCATTTGAGCGACTTAACGAACGATTCAAGTCTCGAAACTTGCGCCATTGTTTTTCAAATCATTTTTCCGATAAAAATGAGTATTTATTTGATAATATTTCAGAAATATTTTATAACATTAAATAAAATATCTGTTATTCAATTTATGAACCGGTTTCGCTCCGTCCGAAATAAAAATGGATTTCAACTCGAATAGTCGCGTTTTCAAAAACGCTTTTAATTAAAAATGATGAATAATTTATTTAATATTTTTATTAAATAAATACTGATAACTAAAAACAAATTTAATTGTTTTTGTGTGTCCGCGTTGTATACTGTTCGAATAATGTTTGCGACACCGTTTTAGCCCTTTTTGGTTCGTTTCCAAGTCTCGGGCAAAACTGAAAAGTTGTCAGGAATGTCGTTTCACATCAAATTGCTTTAGAGTCCGAGTCGTGAAAACGTGATTTAGATGATCGTTCTTATAAGTCAAGCCAGACCCAAAAAGTCAAAGATTGACATCGTCATTCTAAATTCGAAAATTCTCGGATGTTACAGTGTATGTGTGTATGCTCTTAGAAAACAAGGTATGGATTATATAAAAAGGGGTGTTGATGCCGTGGCTTATTGAGAGCAAAAAGGGAGAGAATTGTTTTGATTTTTGGTAAAGGAAAGACGTGTATGTTTTTATCTCAAGTATGGCTAGTATATATGATATAAGAGATATCATAATGTATAAAACAAAGACCATAATGACTAAGAGAGGGGGAGGGATGGCCGGCATGGGCATAAAGGTGTGACTAGTGGTCAAAACCACTAGTCATGCTTATAAGTCTTGCAACTCCATACTTGCACCTTGTCTTAGGTAATGTTTAGGTGTCCTTGTGTTCCTTATTATGGAGGTGATCCTATGAAATCAAAGAAGAAATATCTAGCTTATTTCTTGTAATAAAATGCAAGTATTATACTTGCTCTTTTGAAAGTGTAAGTAAATATGTAAGTGTTGTCTTGTTATATAAAATGTATACTTGCAACTTGTGAAGTCTTGCTTATTTCTTGTATATGGGGCATCCCATATGATATAACCATGGATAAATTTTATAAACTTTGGTTATTGAAAATAAAAATAAGCATTTGTTGAAGCGTAGATTAATTAACGTGGTTCCGGGTATGCCTAAACGTACTCTATCGCGAAACGTAATAAATTTACGCAACCAATAAAAATAAATTGAACAATGTTAATAATTATCCTCAAAATAATTACTTAACCCTTGCTTGATGTAAACATTTAATTGTTTGATGCCTGTTTACATTGAACGCTAATTTTCAGCCTACGCGATTTAGCTTAACGTTTACGATTTAAAACAAACACGTACAATACAAAAGATACATTGTGGATTTATTGACGGCGTCAATGACCCTAAAACACGGGGTGTTATAGCCTATCTTATGATATTTATGGAAGTGACCGATACTTTCGTATTCCTAACAAAGTAGGGTGAAGAGGTGCTTCGTTACCGAACCACTATAAATCCTTGTGTTGTGGTTTGATCTTTCTAACTCTCTTCTCTTGTCTTACATATTTATTTTATATCTTTTTATCATTTATTTTCTTAGTTTTATTATTCATATTGTGCACATATTGAGATCACATAAAGTCGAATCTAAGTTTTTATAAACAAACGATACATTAAATTAAAAAGCGGTAAACTATTCAACCCCCTTCTAGTTTCCTATATTTACAATTCGCTTGGCAAATAAATAAGAAAGATTATATTGTTCTTCAACAACAATACAATACAACATGTGAGCAAGACAAGCCAAAAGATGGTCCCAGTGGCCTCCTAGTCCAAAAACATTCTCATAAATGAGTTCTTCCCAATGCTTCATGTCTTGTCTTAATTCTTTGGTAAGAATTTAATTTTGTGAGAGAATGACATTTTTGCTTTTGATAGTACGATTAGACTCAATACGTTCCAATTGAAGACATTGATGAATTTCGTCGGCAGCAGGGAGTTCGGTATGAAATGGTCCCTCGGTCTCTTGGAAGAATGCAAGAGATGAGAGATCCCATTCATTTATGAAGATGGCTTGACTATTGTATGGAATTTTGAGAATTTGGCCGAATTTTATGAGTGAAAGAGTGATAAATTCATGTTGAATCATGAACGAGATTAGAAGATGACCGGTGTTACTTGTTTGAAGGGTGACTTAACTATAGAAGTCTAGAATGAACCGAGGAACAATTGGCTCATTAATTTTGAAAATACAATTGAAGTGAATGTTGGTAAATAACCGCTCAATACCATTGGATTAGTAATAAAGTTGATCCACAACTCGGCCCTCATGAATACAACGGTTTTTGATGGGTTTGTAGAATTGAGCAAGGACGGGAGAAAAACTAGGTATTTCAGATACTTTGGGGATATATGATTTAGTGCGGAAGGTATCACCAACAATTGCTCGAGGCATGTTTATCCCCTAAACAAGACAACAACAAAATAAAATATAACCACAAAAAATATATATAAAAAAAATGAAGTTTAAGATAAAACAACACATGTGGAACAAAGATTACTTCGACTAAAAAAAACCTTAGAAGTAATCCAAATGTTCCCTAATTTAATTTGACTCAATCTAGAGTGTCGAAAAGTATATATTGAATTATATATTTTGACACCTAGTTTAAGCTCGTTAAGTGTTTCTATGCTTAATAAGTAGTGTGGGAATTATTTTGACTCTAGATTTAAATTCTAGGAAATAATCCAAACGCCCCTTTAATAGGGAAAGACTTGACCAAGAGCTCAAATGATATACATTAAGTTGTATATTTCAACAACTAATATGAGTTCATCACATGTAATTTAACAAAAGTGAAATAATGGTTATTTTTTTGATCTAGACCATAATTTTAAACGTAGTCCACGCCCATTTTTTTATTTTAGAGGTTTTACTAAAAGTATCAAAATATATATGAATTATATATCTTGACGACTAATACAAGTTTATCATGTGTTTATATACGTAACAAAATGGAGTAATGATCACTTCGACTCTACACAACGATTCTAGGAAATGATCCAAACGCTCCCTTATTTTGTAGAATATATATATATATATATGTGTTTTTGTGTGTGTTGTGTGTGTGTGTGTGTGTGTGTGTGTATGTTTCGGCGATAGCTTAAGAATTCATTTTTTGAATTTTTAAGGCGTTTTTGGCATATATCAACAATGTATGAAAGCGTGTTTTGAAATTTCCTAGTTAAAAAAAATTCGACATCACATATGTATTTTTTTTATAAAAATTTTGACCCAAAAGAAATTTTGTGAATCAATCCTATTGAAAATTTGAACTCCTATTACTGTGGGAATCATAATAGTTATGAATTACATAATTTTAATCATAGGAATATAAACGACACAAAACAAATTGAAAAATACCCAATTTTGATTAAGAACAAAATTAGATGAAATCGAAAGAGCAATGTATGGAAAATCTTACAATAGATGTTGTTAATCGAATTGTTGGTGTTTACCCATTGCGAAATTGGATTAACTTTGAGTTTGGAGGTTGGATTTTGAAGATTTGGTGATTGTGTTTTCGTCACAACAGTTGCAGAGGGAGAGGGAAGAACAAAATGGGTGTTTAGTTATGAATTTTGACTGAAGGGAGTGTTTGGCATAAATTTAAATGGTCGACCCCTTTAGTGATAAGGGGTCCGCCCTTCATTACACGGCCGGTCCCCTTAAAGCTAAGGGGGCCGCCTATCTAACTACCAATAATTCTTGGTTTTTTGATTTTAACTAGTTTTTGTTAGTATACAACTATTATAATACGACGAAAAATACCATTAATATTATTTGAGATAATCTAGTTCTCAAGAAATAACGTTGAAGTTTTATAAGAGGTTTTACTCGACATGTTTAACTAAATTTTCGTTAATTAAATGCGCTTTAATTATTTCGGATGAAATATTTAAGTTGTCGAGATTTTAGAACGAGAAAATGTTTAGAGAGGATTGACGGAATTTGGTTGACATTTTAATTAATCTTTTGTTAATTAAAAATACTTTGATTATTCCGGATGAAATAACCAAGTTGTCAAGCCGAGAGAAGTTTTAACGAAGATTAAGTGACGTTTTCAATTAACCTTTCGTTAATTGAATATTTTAATTACTTCGGATGAAATAATTAATTATCACGATTTAGAGTGTTTACGTGAAGAATAGAGTCAATGCTCGATTAGTCGGTTCCTATAGACATTGATCTTTGTAGACATGTAGTCGAGGCGGATGTCATAGTTGATGGGAGTTTGTCTCATCCATAGTGTCATGCCTTTCCGACGCTTACATATAATTATTTACTAATCCTACTTCTATGTTAATTATTACCCACCGACTCACCTTCCTTCTCCTACGTGAGCTTACTACATGTGTACATAGAAGATTTTCATTGTGTAGTTCATCCTAAATTAACTACGAGAGAACAAAGTTCATCATGAACAATTTCTTCCTTTTGATTTAATTCTAGGTAACCAATCTAATGATATTTCTAGTTATGACACTTATTTTTCTCAAGCTTAATTCTTATTCTATTAACAATAAGAAAATATTACTTTTAGCATATTGACACATATTTATTTAACACTTAACACATAATCTATATTCTAAATAATTTAGAAAGAAGTCATACCTTAGCCCATGATGTACTCACTTCAATAACGTGTAAGAATAGCTTCACTTCCTTTGTAAGTAGACACTATTTTTTGATAACTCATCATGAGTAAAGAGCAAACATAATCTTCAATTTACTTGTCAAGTTCCAAAAAAGAAATAATCTCCAAGCATATCTACTTAACTATAAGAATTTAACCATGTGGTCCCCAATATCTCATGGATCTGAAGTCGTTAGTGTCAAACATTATTTGCATATTTTGCATTTGATTTGGATGTATATAGGGTGTATACATTCCCTAAGGATTGTAGTTTGGTTGTTGTGAATAATTCCACATCGTGGGAAATGTATTGGAGTAATTTTGTCTATCTTGATTTCTCCTAGGTTGTGGTGTTTTAGACCGAGTGTGAGAATTATTAGTTCTTTTTGGAGGAGGAGTTTTTGATCTCATTTTGGGCTTAGTAAATCCGACTTCGGGTTTTAAGGAAGGTTTATAAAATCTTTTTACTTCATCGTTGCTCCTAATGGGAACTTTACTATTGTTTATAAGTATATATTTAGGTTTTGGGCTTGAATGTAATTCTACTAATTTTTCTTTAGGTTCTAGCTCTAGTGATTTTACAAAATTTACTTGTTTAGTCTCACTTGTTGATGCTTCGGTCGAATTAAATCCTAGACCCGATTTGTCTCCAAATGGTTTTTGAAGACTTAGCATTTTCTTAAGTGAGTAAGTACTTTTGTTAAATTGATTAAGCTTAGAGATTTCCTCTTTAAGTTTTTCATTTTCATATTTAAGGTCTTGACATATTTTACATTCTTTATTAGTTTCTTTACCTTTTTCTAATTTATAAAATTTATTTTTCAATTCTAGTACTTCATCTTTTAGCCAATTTTTAATTAGTTTTAGTGATTTGTTTTTAGCCATGACTTTTAGACCTACTTTGCATAATCGATTATACTCACTATCTAAGTCTTTTTCATCTAACGATGATAAGTCATCACTAAAAAATTTAGTTTCAGAAAGTACCTCATTAGATGCTTGAACCATAAGACAATTTTCGTATTTAGTCTTTTCTTCTTTATCTTCATCGCTATCACTCCATGTTTCTCCAACGAAAGCTCTTTGATTATAGTTTCTTGGTGGTTTTGGGCATTCTCCGATGAGATGATTTGGATCTCTAAATCTAAATCATTTTCTCTCGTTTTTGCCATTCTTGTCATCTTTACTCCTTTGGAATGACTTTCTTTCATCTCGTGGTTGTCTTACAAATCTTCCTCGTCTTTTGAAAAATTTCTTGAAGTCTCTCATGGCCATGGCGTATTCTTCGTCTTCGCTATCGGAGGTCGAACTATCTTCATCACTAAATTCCTTTTTAGCCTTCAAGGCAAGAGATCTACTTTGTTCTCTTTTGCCTTTGACTATTTTGGAATCTTTCTTTATTATCACTTCATAAACTTTCAAATTTCCAATAAGTTCGTCAAGTGATAGTGATGTCAAATCCTTCGACTCTTCAATAACCGTAACTTTTGCGCGCCATTTAGGATGAAGTACCCTAAGAAATTTCCTAACATAGTTCTTGCTAGAAAAACCTTCATCAAGTGTTTTAGACTTGTAATAATAGTTTTAAATCTAGCAAATCCATTATCTATCGATTCCTCTTCTAGAATCGTAAATTGTTCATATTGTTGAACAAGAAGATCTATTTTATTATTTTTGACTTGACTATTACCTTGGTGAGTGATTAATAACGTATCCCAAATTTCTTTTGCGGTTTTACACATAAAAATTCTTTCGTATTCTTTACGTGGCAAAGTATTATAAATTACCATTTTAGCATCATTATTTTTAGCAAGTTTATTTTTAAGATCATCGCTTTGTTTGTCAAATGGTATAATTTCATCCTTTTTAGTATGTAAGACAAGAGATAAGACTTAGAAAGATCAAATCACAACACAAGGATTTATAGTGGTTTGGTAATGAAGCTCCTCTTCGCTCTACTCCAATCCCCGAGTACCCAACTCGAGAGTTCTCTTCACTATGTCAACAAACTCCCTTTAGGCGGAGAAAACCGTATGCAAGTAGCTTACACCAATTTTCGACACTAAGCCAAATGTTAAGTTTTAATCTTAGCTGGAACCAATCTACCACACACTTTATATTTTAAGGGCTAAAATACTAACCGCACTAACACAAGATCACTTCACATAAGCACTAACAAGATCACCCCGATCTAACTATTCTCTTTACGATCACCACGATCTAACTATACTATCTATGATCACCATGATCTAACTATTACACACAATTACACAAGATCACAAATGATTTACAAATTATAACACAATTGTAACTACGTTACGAGAACACGAACTAAGCTATAATACTTCGTAACTTGATGGTAGGACGTATTCTTCTCTTGCACTTGAGGATCTAAGCTTGGATCACTTAGAAACAAATACTTAGAATTAAATGATCAAAGGAATGGAAGTGAATGTAAACTGATTTTAGAACAGAAAGAAAATGTGTGCAAAAGGTGAAAATCAGTTGGACTGGCCGAACGCCTTAGCTTCTATGTCGGCCCCCTTATCACTCAGGGGGGCGCCCTTACCTTTAGAAGGGTCACCCATAGTTGGACGCTTACATTTTTGTCTTTTCCAGGGGAGGTGTTTCCTGTATCAAATATATCTGTTTTTAGGTGGAAAATTTGAATTCAAAACATTTATGTTGAATAAAACATTACTAATAAATACAAAAATATTTTATATAAGTTATACATATGTTTGTTACATTTTATAAAAAAATGTGATGTTGAATAAATATTCCTTTGATCATAAAATGCATTAAGCATTTATTTATTCATACTTTTAAGTGATTAAATTTTCAAAATGAAAATTTATGACTAATTACTTGTTTACGTTTAATTTTACATTGAGTGTTTTTAGATTTTGTAATTATCAAAACGTAAAGAGGTCAAAAAATATTAATAACGTTTTTAGGCATTATTTCTATCAACATCATGCTTTTGGTACTCTATGTTATTTATTAAATTTATAATATTATGCATGCTTATTTGTTTCATAGTCACATGCTTATAATTGCTTTCCAAATAGTATAGCTAGTCTTTAAGTTTGAAAATCTTGGAAGTATTAGATGATTCTTAAAGAAATAGATTTGGTTGCAGAAGAATTTCCATGATAGCATGATTCTGTACAGGATTAAAGGTCTGGAAAACTGGGAAAAATCTTTGTTTTTCCAGAAAACGGCCCCCATAAATACTGGGTGGCCCCCATATATATCCGGGACTGCCAGCATATTTTATGGGACCGCCATTAGGCATCATGAGATTTTTTACTGTGTCTTTCTTGATTTTATATGTAGTTGACTATCCACTCTATAGCTCAGCTACATTCCTGCATTTTGTTAAACACCTTTTGGAATCAAATATTCACCTTCCCATGCCTTACGTCTTTAATCCACTACCTTCAAAATAAATAGTCATCACCTTCACTATCCTCATCATCTTCATAATCATCTTCTTCACTTCTCTTCTACTTCCATGGCATCCATACAAGCCTCCTCTTCTAACCCCTTTAAGAAAATCAAACTAACCATTATTCCACCAAGACAAAAAAGATGTCACTACCACACCTTCTCCCATAATTAAATCCTCCTCTTCATCTCCACCAAAAGCACCATTAAAAACTCCATCAACCAAAGATACATCATCTACCTTTGGCACTACCTCTTCCTCATTTGAGTCAAAACCTTAATCCTCACCTCCATCCTCTAATGACACACCCTCTCCTCAACCATATAATCCCTTTCTTAATGATATCATGTATGTTCCTCCAAGACCTTCAAACCCAAATCCACTCTAAAGTCATCCTTATTTAAATATCACTTTATCCTTGTCACCAATTACTCCTCTTGGTCACATCTTTGATACCCCTTCACCACAACTACCACCTTAACCACCTCTCATGGGTCATCCACTTTACTTCAACATGTTTGACTATCATGGGGTAAATTATCTTTGTTATTTTTACAACCAAAATCTCATTTTCTCTCTTCAGGATGAGATGAACGTAATGTTTGCTCACCTTGAGTATCTTCTTACCTCCGCCATTGCCTCACCTTCTCCACCTCATCCTTAAAACATCTTCAATGGTTCTAAATAATATTCCACCCTACCTTTTGCTCAAAGTTATTTATATGAATCAAGAATCACTTAGGGCTTATGAAGTATTTAGTTTATTAGTTTAGTTTGTTTAACTTTGGTTCTCATGCAATCTATTATGTATGAGTTATTTTTATTATTTCTAGTATTGTAAGCAATCTATGCTTTATTGTATGCATTTGCTATCTATGAATGAATTTATCTTATTAGTAAATTATATGAATTAGTTAGTTGGCTATTTATTCTCCACATAGCCAAACATATATATTTGTCGAGATACTGCTACTGTTTAGAAATGTTTCTTGCACTTGTATATCTAACTCGGTTTTGTAGCAAAATCCCATAAGCTTGATCCCTTGGTGCCCCAAACGAGGGGGAGCATACATCAAGGGGGATTCTTGGAATCGTTGATTTCTTTCTCTCTATATCTCGACGATTAACCTTTTTAGATTCGACAAAAAGGGGGAGAAATGGATTAAAACTCATTAATAACTTGAAAATTTTATTTTAATACAAAATAAGTTTATATTTTGTCATTGATGACGTACCCCCTCTCCGGCTCAAAGGTCTTCCCTTCGAGCAAGAATGGGATTACACTATAAGGTCTTCGAATAGTTTTAGGTGGCGTAAAATCATCTTCGAGATGATTACCAATATAGGAATCCGCCACGCGAAGGCCTACACCCTTCGCGAGAGGCCTTCGACGAAACTAGAGCAAAGGTCAGATAGTCAAACCCACATTCTCCATCTCTATCAAGGTCTTCCTACCAAAATAGAGATCGTGGTATATAACCCCAAGAATCACCGCTTAAATCGCGAGACACCCCCACGATCACCGGTCTATGTGCTAAGCCTTGTCCCATCTTATTTCTACACCTATAAATAAATGGTATGGGCTCCAGGTATGGCTAGAACTTTACACACACTTACTTACATTATAATACTTTACCCAATACAAAGCACATACTTACTCTCACGCCGGAGGTGATTCACAGGGACTCCCTCTGCGCTTCACTTAACGTAGTGTTTCCATTTGTGTTGACACAGGTTATTTAAGGCTTGGCAACTCAGCAATCACCCAAAGAACCCTTTGATCTCATCGAAGCCTGATTGTGCCTATATTTTCACAATTAGTGGCCCTATCCGTAGGACTGCAACAATTATTCTCGTCCTAACCAAGTCAAATATCCTCAAAACCACTCTACCTACTTTTCCAGCATAACAAACAGAAGAGAAATGACGCCACCACCGGGTTTCTCAACACCACCTCAGATACCAAACATCACCACTAGCGAGAGACCGCCTATAACTACTACTGTGTTTGTCGCTACTACTCCTGAAAACACGTCATTTGCATATCATGCTTCTACTTCGACTAATCCTAACCCTATGATTAGTCTCTTTGTAGAGGAAAATTATGAAATCCTTGAATCTCTTCTAAGAGAACGGCAAAGGCAGATACGTAATGAAGATCTCCAAACTAAACTCGAATACTTCAGTGAGGACTATGATGAAGAGCGAGAGATGGAACCAAGGCCCGAGCACCACGAGGAAGCTACTCCCACCCTCCGGCTAAGGTACCCTTTGGTCCGCAGAGAATGAGAAAGAGTTATGGGATTCGAGGATGCACCAAACAGGGAAGGAAACATGAGGAGAAGGTATTAGGCCTTCGGAGACTAAAGCAAGGGAAGGTGAAAATAGGGGGTGAGTCTTCCCCCACTTATGGCAGCTCACTTGGGAAGAAATGAAAATGGCCAACCCCTACGGTCATCTTTAACCTCCGTACAGGGAGGCCATCATATAACCACCCGTAATTTTCATCAATGTAATTATCCATCTATTAAATTAGATGCACTGTAATATCCATCTATTATATATACCACCTTTTTACAGGGAAATTTTTGTTTTATCTCATTATGCAACGTAACTTGCATCTCTAAAGTAAACGAGCTCACGCAACCTCTACCAATGCCATCTATATCTATGTTTATATCATGTAAACATCCTAATGTGTCAAGTCTATATCTTAATATCATTTTACCAAGTACATTATCCATTTAACATACCATTTACAACGTTATATCAAAATAGACTTTATCCGTTAACGTTTATATCAAAACCCTAATTATATGTAATGTATACATATAAAATAAATGTGCAAGCCTTCAAACATGTGTACAAGTGTACAATGCACAACATTTGAATATCTTTTCCCTCCTAAATCAAGTTACAACTTTCTAAAGCCCAATGTACAAGTCAATAATGCAAGAAAACCAAACTAGGTCATTTTACCTCTTAAATCACTTTAGTTTCTTACTACCACTTTAACACAAGGTACAAGCACTTAATGCATGACTTCTAAACCCTAAACCTAAACCCTAAGTCATCTTAAAACCCTAATCTAAAACCCTAAACCCTAAACGAAACCCTAAAACCCTAATTTCACTTTAAACCTAAAACTAAATCCTAAACCTTAAAACTAAATCCTAAACCTTAATCCTAAACCCTAAACCTTAATCCTAAACCCTAATCCTAACATTAAACTATCTTAAACCCTAACCTTAACTCGAATTCAACCCTAAAAATCCTAACCCAAAACCAAAAACCAACCCAACACCTTTAGATTCATTTTGACCCATTTTTAAGCAACCAATCACCTCAAGCACCACCATGACCTCTCCAACATGTCACCAAGCAAGCATCTAAGCACCTCCATTACCACATTGGCCACCAAGTTTGACCTTGTCACATCCTTGTCACCCATGTCCAACTTAACCCTCTAACACCCTCACCACCTTGCATAACTACTCTCTTAGCTTCCATGAATCACCTATAGCCTTCCTTAGTCATCTACCTACAGCCTTTGATCCCTACACCAAGTATTCTTGGCCTCCAAGGTGTAAAACTTAGGCACTAAGGGTTTTCGAACCCTATATATAGCCGAAACACACACTCTTTCAAATCACACCTCAAAAACTCATCACCACTCAAATGGAGTTCTAACTCACACCAAGGAGGATCAAATGAAGTGCCTAAGATCAAAAGAAGCCAAGAATCAAGAGAAGGGAGCCCTTGAAGTCGTTTCTAGGCGTACGAACCCAAAAACCCTCATTCGACCCATTTTAGCTCAAGTAAGCTCAAAATCTTGTTCAATAAGCTCATAATCTCTTTTAGAATGTTCATAATACTCTTAATATCATATATAAACTCTTGTTTGAAGCCTTGAATCCTCAAACCCATGAGTTTTTTTATTAAAACCCTAAAAATGACCCGTTTTGATTTTCTAGCTAACGAATCTTTTTTCTAAACTTTTGTTGTTAGAACATCTTATTTTTGCTTATTCTAATAAGCTATAACCTGTAAATATCATTTGGAACCCTAAAATAAGCTTGCATAGCTTATTGGACTTAATTTGTAAATATTTTCATGCATAGGGGTATATATCGTAACTTTTTGAAATTTATAACTAAAGGGGCTAAAAATGTCATTTTCCTAAAGTTATAACTATAAGGACTTATCTTGCCAAGTTTCAAAGTTAAAGGTTTAAATTATATATACTTTATATATAAAGGACTAAACTTGTAAAAGTTTATAAATCGAGGGTATATATTGCCATTTTTGCAAACTTAAAAATATAAAATATAATATTTTTATATAAATTATAAAAATATATATTAATATTATAAGACTCGATTTTATTAAAACCCGATACATTTATCGCTATTAATCAACGATCGACGCATTATAAAACAATTACGTTATATAATTATCGTAATTTATCATCGACTAGCTTTTGAAGAAACTTAAAATCTTATCGTATCACGTTACTAGGGAATTTCATGTGAGGGGTTCCATTTGGGTTTTTTTTGACGAGTTTGCTGGGTTTACGATTTAAAGTGCCCTGACTCCTCAAACGATACTACATGGCCTCTGGATTATGATAGCCCGAACAGTGATACAATATTTCCATAAATTAATAAATCAAAGTAATACGTTAAACTTTATGAAGTTTTGAAACATAAACCATCACACTAAGACTTGACATATTACCCCAGGTTGCGTGACGTAGCTGTTACTTTCACTTGATATACTTTTGCCATCAATTAGATTTTCCCTGTTAAGGTGAGTTCATAGCCTCGCATTTTAAATCTTCTAATGTTTTCATAAACCCACGAGGGGGATACATGCTATAAACCATGAATACGAGTGTTTTTCCAACTGTATGCTATCCTAATATATTATTGCCTAAGTCCTTACTTTTGCCATTAAGACCCCACTATCATGAACCGTTAATTACTTTTCGGAGTAAGCGCGAATGCTGTGAATAGATCTATTTGGGACTGAACTTCCCCGTTGGTGTACCTATACTTTCTGGTAACCAAACGCACTTCATTTGAATCACTATGCGGGTGTTTGGCAAAGGCACCCGTTGGGGCAACTTCTTGTGATTATTGATTATCTCAAGGTCTCGGTGTCATGAGCTTAGGGCAATAATACTGTTTTCCATAATAATTGTACTCATTGCAATTATTACACTTATGGGTGTATAACAACGTAACCCACTATTATGATGACTTGTATTCAAACTGTTTACCATAAACCTATGAATTTCACTCAACCATTGTGTTGACCTTTTTAGCATGTTTATCTCAGGTAACTGAGCATCTTATGGCACAGAGTGGCATGGACTTGAAGATGGCTAAACTGTTATCATTCAAACTTTATGTTTTCATGTAGATTTTAGGACCTCTGTTTGTAAAAACTCTGATGAAATAATGAATGATAACTAAATTTTCCAAAAACATCTCTTTACGATTCGTTTTCTATGATTATGACTGTTGTACTATGAAATAATACCCCAGATTAGCTTCCGCTGCTATATATGTCAAAATGGGGGTGTTATAGATTGGTATCAGAGCCACGGTTATAGAGAACAAGGTTGAAACCTTAACTATAACTACTTTTCTTTTTCCATCCAAGAAAGTCCTCCATGCCACTACATCTCCCGAATAGTATGTAAAGTACATAACTATTATACTATTATATAAATAACTTATGTTATTTACCACTGGGTTGTTAACAGAGTGATGTCTTCTCCCAGCCACCCTACTTCCAATATTGAGGATGCTTTTTCCTCTAACTTTCCTGACTATATCCCGGCTTCCCCGAACTATGTCCCAGCTTCACCAGGAAATACTTATTCTAGATCTTCGAATAACTCATTTGGTTTAGTTCCGATAGCTTCACCAACTCTTTCACTTTTTCATGATGACCCCTATATGAAGGTCATGCATGCATACTATGCTAAAGAATCTCCTATTCCACCGCCAACTATTGTGCATCCATCTTCAATGCTATCTCCAATGTTTAATCCTCAAGAATTCTATCTTCCTAAGGAATTATTGCCACTTAAGAAACAAGGTCATGACCGATCCCCCTCCTCTACTTCAGCCCTACCTCAAGCATTTGAGATAGGAGAAAGCTCTCGTAAGACAAGTCTGGAACGTCACGAGGAGCAAATTGAGGAAATTTTGAATCATCTAGATGAACTCTCTCTCAACCGCATTGAGCACATAGAAGACAAGATAGAAGGTCTTGGAAAAGGTCTGGTGACCATACAACAAGATTTTGACAATCTGGAAGCTGAACTCCGAGAGTCTCATACTCAAATTGCTAAACTTCAAAGAAAGCAAATGGGAAATAACAGCAAGATTGCTCTGGCTCGCTTCTGAATGCAATCTATGAACACAAGAACAGTCAGGAAGGACCATCGGACTACTAGATTAGATACTAGTTATAGCTTTTGTTAGAACCTAGCCACGGGATGTGTGGTATAAATAACAACACTTGTCAAAATTTGACTATGTACAGTATAAAGGCAAGTTATTCATGATATAATACAATGGTGATCCCGTTTTATATTTATCCTGTGTCCTATATTACATCTCCGTCGTCATCATTATGAATCATACAGTGACCCCTAGAAAATAAACTAATAAGTCAGATGCTTGTTAGAATCCATATCAAATAAGTATCTATGACTTTAATACCACTATTGTTAAAAATGCTTAAAGTTTAAAAATAAGCATTGTATTTTAAGACTTGTGATATCATTCTTATTACGTGTTGTCTTATGTTGATAAAATGCCTCCGAAAAGGACATCAACATCTGAAGCACCAGCCATGACTCAGGCTGCCATCAAGAAACTAGTTGCTGATAGTGTTTCTGCAGCTTTGGAAGCACATGCCGCTAACATGGAAAATACTAATAATACCACCAGGCCAAGAGAAGCTCCTGTAGCAAGAAAATGTAGCTACAAAGATTTCATGAGCTGCCAACCTATCAACTTCAAAGGTACGAAAGGTGTTGTTGGTCTTATCCACTGGTTTGAACGAACTAAATCAGTGTTTTCCCGTAGCAACTGTACCGAAGACTGCAAGGTGAAGTTTGCTACTGGTACTTTAACTGAAGAAGCTCTATCCTGGTGGAATTTTTTTGCCCAACCTATTGGGATAGAAGAAGCTTACAAGATTACCTGGGTTGAATTCAAGAAACTTTTAATAAAGAAGTATTATCCCCGAACTAAGGTCTAGAAGATGGAAGACGAATTTTACCATCTGACTGTGAATGGGAATGATCTCAAGAAATATGTAAGAAGATTCCAGGAATTGGCAACCTTATGTCCCACTATGATGCCAGATTCTGAGAAAATGATGGAAGTTTTCATCGGGGGATTGCCTCGAAGTATTGAAGGGAATGTTACTGCCTTTAAACCTCAAACTTTAGAGGAAGCCATTAACATATCCTAGAGGCTAATGGATCAGGTAACAAAGCACACTCTGGTGCAAGTATCAAGTGATCACAAACGAAAGTTTGACGACAAAAGAACTTTCAACAACAACAACTACCACAATGATAATAACAACTACCGTAACACCAACACCAACAACCGCTAAAATAATGACCAACCATAACAGAATAGAAGATAGGAAACCTTCAGGGCTTATGTTGCCACCCCAACTAAAAATAATGGGTGTACTAGAAACCGTCCCTTGTGTAAGAAATGCACTCTGCATCACATAAGACCTTGCACTGTCAAGTATAATACTTGCAATAAGGTGGGTCATCTGACCAAGAACTACAAAAACAAAGGGCCAGCCACTGGAAGTAATCTGCTACCAATGACAGTTACTTGTCATGCCTGTGAAGAGAAAAGGCATTATGCAAATCAGTGCCAAAAGACCACCAACAACAATGCCCAGGGAAGAGCCTACATGTTGAGGGATAGGAATGCTCACCAAGACCTGAACGTAGTCACGGGTATGCTCCTTCTAAACCAACATCTAGCTAGAGTATTATTTGATTCTGGAGCTGATAAAAGCTTCGTATTCATATCTCTTGCCTCTAAGCTAAATATTCCACCCATTACAATAGATACCTTTTACAATATCGAAATGGCTAACGGAAACCTAGTAAGCACAAACACTGTTATTCAAGGTGCAATTCTGACCTTGTTAAACCAACCTTTTAAAATTAATCTTATGCCAATCAAACTCGGTAGTTTTGACATCGTCATCGGTATGGATTGGTTATCCAAGTATCATGTTAGAATTATCTGTGACGAGAAAGTCGTCCACATCCTAATCAACAGTGAAACTTTGATCATCAGAGGTGACCAAAGTAAAACCCGACTAAGTCTCATATCCTGTATAAAAACCGAAAGATATATATCCTAAGGTTGTCAAGTTTTTATAATCCAAATAATGGAGAAGAAGTCGGACAAGAAACGACTAGAAGATATACCGGTAGTCAGAGATTTTCTAGAAGTTTTTCCTAAAAATCTACCTAGCCTTCCTCCAGTTCGCCATGTAGAATCCTAAATCGATTTAATCCTAGGAACAACACCTGTAGCCCGAGCAACCTTTAGATTAGCCCCTTTAGAAATGCTGGAACTATCTGATCAACTTTAAGAATTATCAGATCAAGGTTTTATTCGACCAAGTACTTTGCCTTAGGGAGCTCCTGTCTTATTTGTTAAAAAGAAAGAAGGATCTTTCAGAATGTGTATCGATTACCGGGAGTTGAATAAACTTACCGTAAAGAATCATTACCCATTACCCAGGATTGATGACTTATTTGACCAACTTCAAGGTTTGAGTGTCTACTCAAAGATTGACTTAAGATCAGGCTATCATCAACTAAGAGTCAAGGATGAAGATATTCCCAAGACTGCTTTCAGAACAAGATACGGACATTATGAATTTCAAGTGATGCCATTGGGTTTAACTAACGTACCTGGTGTATTCATGGATCTAATGAACCTTGTGTGTAAACCATATTTGGACAAATTCGTAATAGTATTCATCGATGATATTCTCATCTACTCTCATAACAAAGAAGAGCACGCAAATCATTTAAGAATAATCCTAGAGTTACTCAAGAAAGAGAAGTTGTATGCCAAGTTCTCCAAGTGTGATTTCTGGATTCATATCGTGCAATTTCTTGGACACTTAATTGATAGTCAAGGACTTCATGTTGACCCCGCCAAGATTGAAGCAGTTAAGAATTGGACATCTCCTACTACACCCACAGAAATACATCAATTCTTAGGACTTGCCGGCTATTATCGGATATTTATCAAAGATTTCTTGAAGATTGCAAAGTCTTTGACTGAATTAACCCAGAAAAACAAGAAGTATATCTGGGGCAAAGAAAAGATCATAACGGATTTCAACTACTTAAACAAAAGCATATGAAGCTCCAACTTATCATTACCATAAGGAATGACCACTTTTGTTGTTTACTTTGATGCATCCCAACCATCTGGGGAGCGGTGTTAATGCAAAGAGAGAAGGTTATGCATAAGCAATCCCGACAACTTTAACCCTAAATGAAGAAAACTATACACTCATGATCTTAATTAGGAGCAGTAATATTCGCTGTTAAAATTTTAGAGACTGATATGTGTGAAAACACATATCCATTTTATATCAAAAATGACCCATAAAGACAAAATAGTGCTTAAAATGCTTGTATATTGCTTGTTTTGTCTTTGTGATTGTGTAGGTACGGATAATGCAAAAATCATAAGAAAACGGTCAAAACTGGACAAACACGGACACGAGAACGGAAAAGAGTGTACAAGAGCCAGGAGAATGCTTTCAAAGTCAATCATTGGTCAACATTAGTCATCTACAAGAAGACAAAACTCCCAAAACACCCAAAACATCCCTCATAGTTTAAACCTAATTTCACAAATAATCCCTAAGCCCTAACGGTGTTAACTCTTTAATATAAAGAGTTAACACTCGTTATCTCCTTATAATAACCTAAACACAAACAACCTGTTAACCTATAACCAAGCCCAAACAACCCTTGGCCCAATCCCTTTTACCCGTGGTCCATATTCCTTGTAAAAGCCCCGGATCAAAAGAAAAAAATCAAACGCACCTTTATAAGTAAAAACACGTGGGAAAAATAGTTTTAACTGTTCATCATCTCTCTCGTTTTACCTTGAGCTTAAAACAAAGATCAAATGCAAATTGACTACGTGGCTTCAAGATTCAAGTGTCAAGGTCCAAGCTGGCACAAAGAAACGTCATTGAAGAGCTCCTATTGGTCAATCCCCACAAGATAGTATACGCGGGATATGGAAGAAGCACACGGATAAAGGGGATTTTACATTAAAATGCTCACAAAAGAAGCGCAAAGGCATCTGACATACGTATTGCCACGTTGGCAATCCGTGTGATCAAAATCTAATCCTACGGCTCAAAGTTATGATCCAATGATTGGCTAGACTGAAGGGGCGAGATCATGGGAGCATATAACAAACTCAGGACCTAAAAGCATCCTCTGAAGGCTATAAATACAAGCTCAATCCTCTCACTCATCATCTTCTTTTTTAGTTTTAGTTTTTAGTAGCTTATAAAATTTTAGCTTAAGTAACTTTCTTTTTAAATGTAATTTCTTATTAAGCTTTTGTAGTTTAAATTTCAAGCTTTGTAATATGTTTTTAATGAATAAAATTAAAGTTTACCTTATAAAATCTGTTTTTTTACTCTACTCTTCTATAAGCTCTCAAATCACTCATAAGCTCTCAAAAGCTCTCCATAAGCTCAGATTTGAGCTCAATTGATCATTTATATACTTAAACTATTAAAATCAGTTAATTACCTTTGCTTTATGGATTTTGAGTATTTGGATGATGAACTAGCCATGGATGAGTTCATAGGACCTTACTAGCTTATCCTTGTGATAAGCTAGAGCTGTTGAATGCTCTTTGAGCACTATTGCCTTTGTTTAGCTAAGGCTTTTGTAAGTTTCCTTTAATTTTCATGTATCTTAGTTTTAATTTTGCATATGCTTATATTCTGCTTATAGTCTAGCTTATTTGTGCTTAATTCTATCTCATAGTGCTTATTGATAATGTTTGATCATCTGTTTTTAGCTTTTGTAGTTTAGATCTTTGTTTTTGATATTTTGTCTTATAAATAAAAATATATATATAAAAAATGAGCATAGATAGTAGCTTATTGTTTCTGGCTTATTTACTTATTGTTATAAGTTCATTTTAGTTGTTAAAAGTTGTGCATCATCTGGTAATTGAGTTTTGTGTTTTAGATTTTAATTTCATAAGTTTAAAATGAGTTTGAGAATTTATAAAGGGGTGTTTGGCACAACAGTTCTAACTAAGGGTTAGAACTGTTTGTGGCTCTCTAAGTTTTAAATATGAGTTTAATAAACATTTGTAGGCTAGTAAGTTAGGTTTCTAGTAAGATTATTAAGTTTGATAAATTTTTCATAAGATTTTCTAGCTTTGATCTTGAATCTGTAGCATTTAAATCAGTCATAGTAGGATTTTAAGGTTAATTGAATTCTAGCTTATATAAGTTTTTTTAGGCCTTAGTTTTGTGGTTGAAGAGTGTTAGGATTGTTTTCTTAAGTCTGCAATAGAAGGTTTTAAGCATTGATCACCCAAGTTCAAACTGCATCAACAGTTCTAAAAGACAAACAACATATTTCAAGTTAAGAATTCATAGGGTAAAAGTAGTTTTTAGGATTAGATTTTAAGCATTCAAATAGATCTAGGATAGTATTAAATCTTTTTCAAGTTTATTTTTAATAAAAAGCTCATCTGACCATCTGTTTTAGCTTTCAAAATTAGCTTTTTGTCTTTTAAATACCAAAACTAAAGATAGCATATGTTGTTTGAATTGTCTGTTTTTAGTCTATTTTTCAATAAGCTCTAGTTTTTAAAAATAATTTTAAAAAGTAGTCTTTAAGCTAGATTTTCAGAAAAACCAAATTTCATTTCATGAAAAGTTCATTAGTTGGTTTAAATATAAGCTAAATGTAAGGTGCAGGGCTGTTTGGGTTTAAGTTTTAGTTAATTGCTTAATAGAGCTTATTAGCTTATTACCTTAAATTTTAGTTTAATTTCTGTCTTAACTAGTTAAATAGGTTAGGATTAAATAGTTTATCCTAACACTAAACCTTAATCCTAAACCCTAATTACCCTAATCCTAAAACCCTAATAACATGTTCTAAAGACCCAAAAACCTAACCCGAAACCCCTAAACCACTGTCACCCTTTTCTTTTCATTTAACCCATTTAATTCAAACCAGCACCTCAGCAACATCCTAGCACCACCATGACCCTCGTCAACCACCATGTTACAACAAGCAACCAAGCAACCGTCCATCACCTCCTTGGCCATCAAGTAGTTCTTGTACACCTTCATAGTAGCCGAACCCGCTAAACTCCATACACCATGCTTAGCAATTTTTCTAGCTCTTCCTAATGCACCCTAATCCTTCAATAATCACAAACGACTCCCACACCTTGGCCACACTCTACACGAAACTTGGGCACCAATTGTTTCACCCTATATGAGCTGAAACATACACAAACCCTTCTCATTTCACCATTCAAACTTAAACACACATACTCAAATGGAGTTCTAGCCATTCCCTAGCATTAGTAGAAGATCAAGAGAACCCCCAAGATCAAAATAGAAGCCAAGAATCGAGAGAAGGAAGCCCTTGAAGTCGTTTTTAGGCGTACAAACCCAAAAACCCTCATTCGACACATTTTAGCTCAATAAGCTCAAAATCTGTCCATAATCTCATAAATTTTTAGAAATTCATAATACTCTTAAGATCATATATAAACTCTTGTTTGAAGCCTTGAATCCTCAAACCCATGTGTTTTTTGGTTAAAACCCTAAAAACGACTCGTTTTGATTTTATAGCTAACGAATCCTTTTCTAAACTTTTGTTACATTAGAACATCTTATTTTTGCTTATTCTAATAAGCTATAACCTGAAAATATCATTTGGAACCCTAAAATAAGCTTGTATGGCTTTTTAGACTTAATTTGCAAATATTTTCATGCATAGGGGAAAATATCGTAACTTTCTGAAATTTATAACTAGAGGGGCTGAATATGTCATTTTCCTAAAGTTATAACTATAAGGACCTATCTTGACAAGTTTCAAAGTTAAAGGTTTAAATTATATATACTTTATATATAAAGGACTAAACTTGTAAAAGTTTATAAATCGAGGGTATATATTGCCATTTTTGCAAACTTAAAAATATAAAATATAATATTTTTATATAAATTATAAAAATATATACTAATATTATAAAACATAATTTTATTAAAACCCGACACAATTTATCGTTAATAATCAAGCGATCGACTCATAAAAAAACAAATATAACAATTATAAATTATCGAATTTAACATCGACTAGCTTTTGAATAAACTAAAATCTATCGATCACGTTACTAGGGAATTTCTTATTATGGGTTCCATTTTTGGTATTTTGTTTTGACGATTTGCAATTTTACATTTAAAGTGGCCCTGACTCCTCAAACGATACTACAATGGCCTTAGAGATTATGATATCCCGAACATGATACAATTTTCCATATAATAATAAATCAAAGTAATACTTAAACTTTATGAGTTTTGAAACATAAACCCCTCAACACAAATACATGACATATTACGCCCAGGTTGTGTGACTAAGCTTTTACTTTTCACTTGAAATACATTTGTCGCAAATCAGATTTCCCCTGTTAAGGTGAGTTCATAGCCTCGCATTTTATTTCTTCTAATGTTTTCATAAAACCGCGATGGGGAAACATTCTATAAACCATGAATACGAGTGTATTTCCAACGTATGCTATCCGGATAATATTATTGCCCTACTTCCTTGACTTAGCCATTAAGTCCTTCTATCATGAACCGTTAAATACTTTTCCGGAGTAGCTGCGAATGCTGTGAATAACTCTATTTAGGACTGAACTCCCCGTGGGTTGTACCTATACTTTCTGTAACCAACTCACTAGTTCATTTGAATCACTATGAGCGGTGTTAGGCAAAGGCACCCGTTGGGGCATACTTCTTGTGATAATTGATTATATCTCAAGGTCCGTGTCATGAGCATAGGGCAATAATACTGTTTTCCATAATAATTGTACTCATTGAAATTAGTACACTTATAGGTGTATAACAACGTAACCCACTATTGAACTTGTATTCAACTGTTTAGCATAAACCTATGAATTTCACTCAACCATTATGTTGACCTTTTCAGCATTTTTATCTCTGGTAACTGAGCATCTTATGGCACGGAGTGACACGGACTTAAAGATGGCTAAACTGTTATCATTCAAACTTTATGGTTTTCAATGTATTTTGGGACCTCTGTTTGTAAAAACTATGATGAAATAATGAATGATAACTAAATTTTCCAAAAACGTCTCTTTACGATTTGTTTTCTATGATTATGACTATTGTACTATGAAATAGTACCCCAGATTAGCTTCCGCTGCTATATATGTCAAAATGGGGGTGTTATATGTACTTCATGATATGACCTTTCAATCATTCTTACACTCAAGGTCAACCACCAAATATCCATTTGATAAAAGCGTTTGTTAAGTTTAAAAGGCATTTTGCTTTATCTAATAAACTAATAAAGAAAAGAGAGAAAAGACTTATCGGGAAAGGGTAGTTTGGGTATTCCTCAAAGTCTAACTAGCTTAGTTGGGATCTAACTAAATATTTGAAATTGCTAGTTGGGGTACAAGAGAATTTTCTTTGCTTGGAGAGAAAGAGGGAAAGATTTGAAATTTGAATTTCAAATTTATTTAACCATATATTGGATAGGAAGGTATAAGTATAAGGTGTGTATGAGTTGTCATGATGTGACATGATATGATAGAAGGGAGCTTCTTGATCTTAGTTTAAAATGGAGGGTGAGGATGTGAAGAGGACACTTGATTAAGTGGCAAGATCAAGGTGATAAGAAGGTTGTGTTTGTTGTGTGAGTGAGAAGTTGAATGTTTATGAAGAGGAAGTGTATTTGTATAAAAAATGAGAGGTCAATCTAATGGTTAAAAGATAATGAAGGATTTTATTATGAGGTGGCTTGATCAAGGGTAGAAGAGAAAGTATGTTTGTTGTGTTTGTTTGAGAAGCAATCCAAGGTGTGAGAAGAGAGAAGTGTGTAAACTTAGATTGATGACATGGCTTGATCAAGAGTTAAGATGAGAGTGTGTGTGAGTGTGTATAATATTGAATTCATTAGAGAAAAGGTGAATAGTTAATACGTGGTGGAGAATGTTTTGAAAAAATATAGAATATCTTGGTTGGGAATGTAGGGTACATAGAAGTTACAATAAGACATGTAAGTTACATTGTGAAGGGAATGTGGAGTTGGTGATTAATAAGAATAAGATTTGTGGGTTATTTGGTGAAAGTTTTATGTGTAATGAAAGGTTTGAAGATAATGATGAAGATAAGATGAAGATTGAAATCAAAGGATTGATTTTTGGGTAATAATCATATAGCCATTTAAAAAAGAGAGAAAAGAGAGGGTCATAATGTGATTATGGGATTGTTTAGGAAGATATGTTTGGAGCTGTGGTGTAGAAGAGATGAAATCACTGTTGGGAAAGAATGATAAACAAGAGATTAGAAAGAATGTTGTAGGATTGTATGAAGGAGAGTGGACTTGTAAAAAGTGTAGGCATACATGTGAGTTAGTAAAAACATTGTATGGGCAAGGAAGTGAGAAAAGTCAAAGTATAATTAACTTCCAAATACCACAAACTCAATTAGTCATTTAGACTTTAATCCATGATAATCAACAATGGATTTGATCACTAATCATCTTGATGCAAATAAGCTAAGTGCTTTGCATCTTAAGTAAATCATATCCCGATTCTAATAGGAAAGGATGCATTTACGCAAAGTGACCTTGACTTGGTTGACCAATCCGGGAGTAAATACCTGTTACGTGATATAGGAAATGACGTAAAATCGAATTAAGTCAAATAATTACTTTTGCATGTTGGTAGAGTTTAAAATATGAACATCTAGGTTTTTGTAGAAAGAAGTCACGACATTGGCTATAGGGCGTTTGATAAAAGATTTGAGTTGGCGTTTATATAGAAAAACGAGAGGATTCGTTTTTATGCTTTTCTCTATGTCTCAAACTCATTTTTGTAGTTTTCCAAAATGCTCAAATATCATGTACATACCTTTATTGAAGTTTCAACATGTGTCGGGTAAGAGGAAAGCCGACAATTGTAAAATCCGTAAAATGGACTTCGCTGGCGCGCTGGCCATGTGTTGACGCATGCCCAACACGCTAGATGTAAAAGTCCTGGTTTTACGGATTTCTGATATCGAATGTGATTTTGGTTTTGACGAACATTATTTGTTCATCGTAAAACATAAGGAGATCTATCAACTGTTGCACTAACACATACCTTTTTACTTCAAACGCACATATTACATCAAAAACCATACTTATTCTCACGGCTGAGTGATTCGCAGGGATACAACCCTGTGCTTCAGTTAACGTAAGTGTGTCTATTTGTTTTGCAACAGTTACAACGCTTGGCAGTTTACCCACCCCCCCTTACTCTCTGATCACCATCGCAAGCCTAGTCATGCCGATATTGCACAATCACATCCCAAATTACAAAGTTATAAAATTACCAAGTTAATGGAAACAATATTGATTGGTAAGAAAACAGCAGAATATATAGTAAAATCAATTAAAGCGGGTTGGTTTTTAGCATAATAAATCCTAATTATATATAATTAGGTAAAGCATATGAGAAAATAAGAACATATACATGAGTTGCAGAAATGATTAAAATTGAAAGTTGTATAAACTAATTTTACTTTGAGGGGTTGTTTTGAGGCATTTCCATGGAAGTATTTTTGATTTAGTGGATATAGGTGACTGAGCAAGTATGTTGCTTCGATGATTTGGTGCAGTAACCAGATATGAAACGATATATTAGACATACTCGCCTTTAATCTAAATTTCTGTAAAGCAAGAGCTACAATGACATGCTCCTACTCGTCCCAGATCCCTTTTTTTCAAAGATGAACTTTTTGTTTGTTGGGTCACTAAAGAGAGGAAAAGTTGGTCATTAGTGTCTAGAATTCAACAAGATATAATTCATATGCATGTATGTCGTATAAAGCTATAGGGATGATAAAATATTTATGGAAATTTAGAAACCTTAGTCTACTTATATACAGGGCGGTATCAGCATGTAACTATAATCACGTCAAACCTTGTGTTCAATCTGACTAGTGGTGAAAACATTTTATTTTTTCAATAGTTAGTACAAAATACACTATAAATTTCTTAGTTCCTCCCAGCTGAGCTTGATGTTCGTAATGTCATGAAATTAGTTTTCCCTTGTTCGATACCAGAGAGACGTTGGCAGCACCTCTCGCAACGCCACTCTGATTTGTATCATTTCAAGCTAGCAAACAACATACTATCAGCACAACGATATAGATCTTGCTTCTTTATAACACCATATTAATTCAGCTTTAGTTTTTCCATCAATAAGGGTACAGAAAGATTCTGCATCACATGTATTTATTCTTCTAACAATATGTGAAATATAAAGGATTTGGAGACTAACCCAAAGAATAGATTTGTGCCCATTAACTTAATAGTTCAAACCTTATCTATGATTAACATTTGGCCTAAATGCGGTCGCGTACTGCATGCACAAAGTTGCTAAAGCCGCCAACTATAGAAATACATAAACGTTGTTTAGTTAACTTAACGATATACAGGTATACTAACCCAAGGCCAATAATATAATATCGCTAAATTTATTGTGTATTAAAATAAAGATTACTTAAGAAGTAGGGATGAAAAGATTGTTTTTTAAAAGTATTAAACCTGATCTAAGGTAGTTTAATTAAAAAGGTCTATAATGCTAGGATATCAGTGAAAGAAATGGACCTCGATTATGAAGCTAGGATATGGAGAAACCTTAAAATCCTGAATATATAATATAGACCCAATTATATGTGAATTTATATTGATTTCCGCTTCAAGAATGGGAAAGCTAAATGGCCCACTTGCAATTCAAATGATGAAGGGTTCTGTAATGGAGGAGAATTACCAGGGATGGTTCGAGTTGGTTGCATGACCTATTTTCAAGATTATGAATGGTAAATGACTTGGTAGATGGAAAATTAAAGGATGAAGCTTTGAAGCAAAAAAGCCATCTACGAGAGGTCATGAGGCGATGTAACTCAAGGAGTGATGAATTTTTGTGCATGGTTGAAAGGATGCTTTGAAAATTTTCATAAACTTGATTATGAGTTATTGGTTAAACTCGAAGAATATTATTGGAAATTGAATAATCACGAATGTTCTCCATTCTCCAATTGGAGAAATCATATAAATAGGGCTTATGCGAACACCAATATCGATGCTAACTATAACCCTTACCTGGATGTTTCTAGAACATTTAACAATTATAAAGAAACAGATTATGAGGAGACCATTAAAGAAGAAAGGGAGCCGAATGATGATCATGGCATCGACAACCTTAACAATGACTTGGTTCGGGATAACGCATCTTATCATGCTAACAATGAGGAATACAAAGAAAATAGGTGCGAATTGCTTGGAAATCCCCGCCAAGAACTAACGGTTTGCGAAATTAGAAGGTTTGAGATAATCAAGTACTCTTTTGGACCAGCGGAGAAGTATCTTGCCATTAAAGAATGCGAGTATGACGATTTGACAAGAACCGAAGATGATGCGTGTCATGCTTACCAAGAAATCTTTCGTATCATGGACGAAGGATGGTTCGTGACAAGGGCGGAATGAAGACCTGAAGAAAAGTCTAACTTAAAGACTTCGTTGTAAACAAAAGTGCTTGCTGGGAGACAACCCAGACTGTTTTTAATTTATTTTATCGAGTCTGTCTTCCCAGACATCAATACGGCCTATCCAACCCCACCCATACGTCGTATTGAATGTCTGGACGTTATCCAGTTCTTTATTTTTCTGCATTTTAAAACTTTGTTGTCAGATCTGCTATACGGCGTATTCATTATATGATACAACGTATTTAGAAATCTGACCCGTACTTCAGATACTTTTTACATGTCTCAATACGGCGTATCCTGGTTTTTAGGATACGACGTATCGACTACCTGTACAGTTTGCGTTTTCGTTTTTATTTTCTAACCATAGAATACCGGAGATAGAATTGCATTAGTGTTTCCTATATCTTATACAGGACCTTACTGAATGAAGAAAATGACTTGGTGGAGTATTTATATTCTGGAATTCTGTGTGTTGTAGTCATGCTGGTATCCAGACGCATTTATAACACACAATCTTGCTTATAAATGCAACATGGAGGATCATACCGAGCAAATCCCAGTGGAGTTTCTCGTTCCAATTCTTTTAATTTCCCATTTTTAATGTTCTATTTATACAATGAGAACGTTGTAGAATTCAAGTGGGGGGAGGAGAATTAGAACGCTTACTTGTCCTATTTTTCATAAAAATGCTTAAATTATGCCTAAATTAAAAAAAAATCGAGCATACTTTTATGAAATTATTAGTTACATAACCCGCACACATAACCCTTGTAAGATATTATGAGAATTTTTCCTTATCCATTTCCAAATGTTTACCCAAATACCACAAAATTATAAGTGTACCGGTAATGTTGTAGACTTTAGAACTTGGCTTGATATATCTATTCAAGACCACAATAATAAGTACTATTTTAAATAGATGAAGTAACTTGTCTAAAACTGGTAAATTTCTAGGATTATACCCAAAACCTATATGTTGTGATATTAACTAACCATACTGGTTAGTTGACCCTTGTATAAACCCTTTGTTTACTCTCATTTTTAGAGTAAGATACCCCTAGAAAAACCTGCTGAACCATTCCATTCTTTTCTTACACCAAATATTTATTTCGTTACACCTTAGCCTACCCTATTAGATTAATTCCTTAATCAGTTGCTAGTTGCTTTTGTGTAAAGTATTGTATTTCCTGTATTGCAATTGAAATTTTCTATCTCTGGCATGGTCAGTAAAAATTTCACAATGCAATTGGGCACGTGTTGATTTTTCATCCATGGTTAGGTCGGGAAATTGCTCAGTGCAATGGGAATGTGAAAGTAGTGTATATTTTTTAAATCTTAATTTTTCAGTGTGTTTTGCTACTTTCACAAATTGTTATTTACATCCGAAGTATGGAAGAAGATGGATAAATTATCCGTATTCATTATGATCGTGAAGATGGTGAAATTACACTGAAATTTGTAGTGTATATATCTAAAAAACCAATAAATTTAGAAATTGCCACAAAAAAGAGGATGAAGTTTGGAGAAGTAGATAGTCGGTTCTTATAAGCTTAAACCGATGTCATTATTTGAAGGATCGAGTATTCGTTGATACGTGTTATAAATCAACGATGTAAAGTTTTGTATAAAGTCGTAGATATCGCTACTGATTTTTGTAAAGTATGTATATTATGGACGATTGGGAGTTGACCGTTATGGGAACGCCAACTGAGGGTTTTTTTCATTTATCTTTGATCGAGACGTTTTTCGAGTCTAGTTCGTGTCTACTAAACATAGAGTAGTCCATGATTTTTGTCTTTCTTATGGGTATGGTCAGGAAAGTGCTAGCAACACTATACCTTATTTGTTTGGACTTAATTTATTTATTTTATTCTTTTTATTTAACAACAATTATTTTCCCTTCCCTAATCCCTAACCTTAGGTCTTACTCGAATAAGGATGCGAGCAATTACATGTGTCTATTCTGTCGTTACGGCCATCTATGCGTGATTTTTTCCGCCTTGTTAGTTTATTACTTTTGGTGAAAGATTAGAAGATTTCCTACCCTATATCACTCTTCGTCCTAACCCTTGGTTTTACTTGAGTGAGGAAATTAAATGCAATCACATATGTCTATTCCATCATTATGGATGTGTATGTGTGGTTTGTCGCCCTTGATGGTTTACGGGTTTTGGTAAAGACTACTAGTCCTATTCTTTAGCTTATTCGAGTTAAGGAATAAATGCAATCACGTGTGTCTATTCCATCGTTACGGATGTGTATGTGTGGTTTGTCGCCTTTTCTGGAATATTGGTATCGATAGAGATTAGAAAGAGTGATTAAGCCATTAAACCTTTTAAACCCAATTTACCTTTTGAAGACTTGTCACTCCATAGCTTTAGTGGTAGAGATGTGTATCCCTGCCAAGCCTATGATAGAATACTCGTCATGATCGAGCAATTGAGCGAATTAGTTAAATGTTACAACATAGATTAGTTGAGCGAATTAAGAGTTTTTATTTTCCTATTTCTTGAGGTGCTTGGTTGTGTACTGGTAATTGAATGAATAAATGCTTAAAGGGAAAATCCTTGACTACAGTTAGGATACATTTTCATAAATGTTCTAAAGTCTACTCGAGGACAGGTAGGATTCAAGTGGGGGGATATTTAATGACATCAAATAACGTTACTTTTATAGCATCATTTATCCCATGTTTCTTACCATTCTATATAAATTATTGTGAGAATTGGTACTTAATCATATATATTTGAGATTTGCAATAATTATGGCGTACTTTGTGAAGATTAGCTAATAGGCACGCATTTTGGAGCTTAAACGAAGAAATATGAAGAATATTGTTCTAACATCCAATACGCCGTATCCATCAAGGAAGATACGGCGTATATGTGCCTGCACTTCATAAGAAACCATGAAGAATTAAATATGTATACGACATATCCACAAAACCAATATACGCCGTATCCTATATTGAGTAATTAAATATTTTGGAAGATATTGAACGTGGTCCCTACTCTAAGAAACCCCCAATACGCCCTATTGACCTCAACCAATACGGTGTATCGAAGAAATTCCAGACACTATAAATAAAAGACATAAAAACGAGTTTTAAGTGTGTGTGCTTGATCATATTTACGATACCATTACCACAAAAGTCGATTTTTAGAAGACAAGAAGAGCAAAGAAGGTCTCGCAACGTGCTTAATTCTATATGAAACACCTTGTAATTCTCATACTCTTAATAATCGTTCAATTTTTGGTATCATTTGTTTAACTCGGTTAGGTTACCTTGGTTGTTCATTATTATACTTATATACGTTACAATGGTTAAGGGCTAATACCCTTAGGTATTAGCCATGATTATGATTATATAACGTTTGGTTTTGTTTATATCGATTGCTTAATTTATCGTTAATTGTTGATTATGTTTATCAATTCATACTTGTCTATGTGCTTAAGTATGCGAACTATCATTCAACTGGGTCTAGTGATACCGACCAAGTTAGCTAGATACCAGGATGGCTCTCCAAATTGCAATTTATATATCAAGAATCATAGGATCACAATTATTGCCCTATCTTTACCACTGGTTTAGTGAACAAGTTGGATGACCATGTGACTTGGGGTCAACAAATAACGTTCTGATTCCCTTGGTAAAGACTTAGACAGTGGACTACTAGAATATAAAGATCCGTTAAGCGGTAAGTGGGTAAAGTCCAGATGGCCTAGGGTTTAATAAGATCACCATTATTAATCTCCTAAGATAGATTATAATCAGCAAATAAAATACTTTATGCGAATGCATTTAATTGTGACAGAATTAGACGTGTCTAGGTTTTAGAAAGAAGTACCGCCTAAATATTGGAAAGATATTGTTGGAATTAGTGTCCAGATTCATAACTAATTGGTAAGACTGTCGTTAAAAGTAGAGTCCTTTTTGGGTTGCCCTCAGTGAACCGTTAAGAGAAATAATAAAGGAGAGATAATATTAATTAGAATTAATATTATATGTATAACTAATTGGTTTATTAATTTATTAATAGTTGGTAAATTAATTAGAATTTAATTATAAAGAAGCATGGGCGGAATATGAACTAATACAAGGTGTATTAAGTTGAACGGACCAGGAAGACCCATAGGACTTTTTTAGGGGATCCAACATCCCTCCAAAAAGCTATTCCTAGTCCCTTACTCTCTATATAAATAGAGGGGCATGTCAAAGCTTTATTTGCTTATTCTCTCATTCTCATTCTTACTCCTTGTTAGAGTCAACTTGTGTAAGGAGACCTTAGGAGTTCGAATCCCTTTTCTATTTGGTTCATGGGTGTGAGCTCTTAGAGGTACTCTCGTTTGAGTACTTGCCTCCAAGTTCGACCAAGGTGGTCTGTGTGTGAGAAATTTGATATTCTCAAAGGTTAGTATTTTCTAATTTATTTATTTATTTATTTATTTTAAGTTGCTTTTATTTATTAGGTTAAGATCATTTATGGTTTAGTTTTCTTATTTCCTTAGATTAATTGTTGTTCCCGCTTTATATTAATCTAGTTAGGGTATAGAAAACCCATCAATGGTATCAGAGCCTTAGCTTAATTCTATTAGCACTTAATTATCTATCAGTAGATTGTTAACATGTGATCAATATAAATAATTGATTATTATGTTATTGTCTTGTGATCATTGAATGCTAATATGAATTTACATTTTAGAACCTTATATTTTGAATTGTTTAAAATATACCCCTAAAATTTTAAAATGTTTAAAATAAAACCCAAAACTTTAAAATATTTAATAGAAACCTTATACTTATTATAATTGCTATATCGTATATGTATCATTAAATCTAAAGACATCATTAGTCAATTGATAAATCGGCTCACCCATTGTGAACAAACCATAAGAGAGGTATAAGGCGGGTCGTTTTGCTTCCCTAAAGAAGTCGGGTTTTTAATATGCTTTGTGCTGACCCGCTTCTCCGCTTCTTTGTGCGTTCAATGGAGCTACAGAGAACTTTTGATAGGATGATGTCAAGATTAAAAGTATTAATTTAAAAGTACTAAAACAAAATTCCATTTTAGATATAGTGAAATTAACAAAGACATTTTCTACCTAAAATAAATTTCGTGATGTAATTACAGCAACCCTCTTCATAAACGAATCTAAAATATAGATCCTAGCCTTAATTTAAAATTAGGTAATTAATTAAGGTATATTTATGCTAACTAAAACTGTTTTATCTCAAAGATGTCTACTGAAAATGATGTCAATCCTCCTGCTCCCAATCCCGCACATAACTCAAACTTCTCATTACTCTCAGTTCTTGGGAGGGAAAGACTCACCAGTCCTAACTATATGGACTGGATTCAAAACCTTAGGTTCACCCTAAGGTACGAGAACAAAGAGTATGTTCTCGATGAGCAAATTCCCATAATCGATGATGATTCAACCTAAGAAGAGATTGAAGCTCACCAAAAGCACTATGATGATGCAAACAAAGTGCCATGCATCATGGCATCTTCCATGAGTTCTGAACTGCAAAAGACTTTTGAGAACATTTGGGCTTATGAAATGAACCAACAGCTCAAAGAAATGTTTCAAGCAAAGGTAAGCAAGGAACACTTTGATGTTGTTAAATCCCTCATGGCTTGCAAACCGAAACCTAGAACCTCTATTTGTTCTTTCGTCTTAGATATTAAAAGGTACTTTGACATATTGGAATCTAGGAACATGGTGTTCAACGCTAAGCTTTCTATCAACATAATCTTATCCGGTCTGCCAGTTGATTACAATCAGTTTGTGCTCTTGTATCAAATGAACGGGAAAGAGACCTAATTTGTCGTTGTGTGTAGGTATTTTATGTATCAAGTTTTACTATTTATTTTATGCCGACTATACCTAAAAACAACACTTTAACGGGCAGTGTACCCGGTCAGATAGAGTTTCATGGTAAGTAGGGTGTCGATCACTAAGAGCGAGAGCATTAATATCTAATCTATCAGTATTTTAGTTATTTAAGTTAAACCTAAACTAATGCAAGAAGGGGGGTTTTCAGCTTGAGAGACTGGCATGAGGTTTAGTTATCTAACCTAAGGTTTTGATGACAAGTAAAGCAATAAACACACATAAGAAGGTGAACAAATGATAGAGGAGCGGTCAAGAACTAATGTAAGGAAAATATATCAACTATGAATAATCCGATAAAATGCAGGTTTGTTAATTAGTGCAACGATTGTCTTATCTCGAAGGGCATATTCCTAGACTTAGGCGGTACTTCTTCCTAAGACCTAGACACGTTAATTCTGTCACAATTAGACGCATCCGCATAAAGCAAGCATTTGTTGATTATAATCTATCTTAGGAGATTAATAATAGTGCTCTTACTAAACCCTTGCTCATTGAGACTTTACCCACTTACTGCTTAATGGCTCTTTATATACTAGTAGTCCACTGTCCGAGTCCTTAGCAATGAAATAAGATCGTACTCATTGATACCAAGGTCACCTTATGGCTCAACTAAGCTCACTAAACTAAAGGCAAGGATAGGTCAATATCTGTGATCCTATGATTCTAGATATATAAATTGCAATATGGAGAGCTATCCCGGACTCTTAGCCTACGCCTAAACAACACCGAAGTTGCAGCGCGTTAAATATGTAGGACTAGACCCAGTTGAATGATAGGTCGCATACTTAAGCACATAAATGAATATAAATTAATAAATATAAACAACAATCAACGATAAATTAAGTAATCCAGATAAATAAACCAAACATTAGATCTTCATAAACATGGCTGATACCTAAAGGTATCAGCCAATAGTCATTATAAAAATGCACACGGTTCGATATATGAACGATTAAAATAAAGAAACCTTAATCGAATGCGTATTTGGTTGCGCGAAGATTACAAGAGTTTTCCTATGATCTTGAGGCTCTTTTCTGACCTTCTATGCTCCTTTATTTGTCTCTTAGTCAACTTGGTGGTTTAGGGATTCACTTGCATACATAAAATTGAGTGTTGGGTCGTCTATTTATAGGGTCTGGAAACAGGTCAATACGCCGTATCGAGCGATGTGGGATACAGCGTATTGGGGATTTCTTCGTGTAAGGACCACGTTTGATACCTTCCAGAATATTTTATTACTATATTGTAAATACGGCATATTGATGTCTCCTGGATACGACGTATTGGGTCTTCAATCCTTTGTGGTTATTTATGAAGTGTAGGCACGGATACACCATGTCTTCCTTATGGATACAGCGTATTGAGGTAAAACCAGATGATTCTTCTTCGTTGACCAAAGTATTATATACAGCTTATCGTTTATGTCAATACGGCGTATTCTTCAAAGTCAGGCAATGGTCTTTTGATTCATCAAAGTCTTGGATACGTCGTATAGGTATAGAATAATACGGCGTATTTTCTGTCAGATCAGCAGACTTTCTTGAACTCTTAGTTCATTCTTCAAAATGTGTGCCTTTTAGCATAACTTCACCAAGTACTCCATAGTTACTGCAATTCTCAAATACAAATGATTAAGTAACAATTCTTTGCAATAATCATACGAAATGGGAAATATACATGGGATAAATAATGCTATAAAAGTGACGTTATTTGATGTCATCAAGACCTCAATAATGGAACTCCATCGCTTGTTGCAAACCGTTGAGCAAGGGATCAAGAAAATTGATGTGCCCTCTACTTCAGCAGCACTTGTGTTGACTGTTGGTCACAATGCAAAGAAAAGAAAGAAAGACTTCTCATCCCAACTGGAAAAGAAAGGCCGCAAAAGGAAAGTCTGATCGTGGGTCTAAGAGAAAGGTTGAATCTGAGATTGCACCTACAAGCGATCCAAAGGAAGCAGTGTGCTTCTACTGCAACACAAAGGGGATTTGGAAGCGTAGCTACCCAAAATATCTGAAGGACCTCAAAGACAAAAAGGTCAAAAAGGATAGTCACTCAGGTATGTTTATGATCGAACTCCATAATACTACAACTTCGGATTCGTGGGTCCTGGATACAGGGTGTGGTACTCACATTTGCACTGTTTTGCAGGGTCTAAAGGAAAGCAGGAGGTTGAAGCATGGAGAGCTCAACTTAGTCATGGGAAACAGGAAAATCATGCTTGTGACAAGGATTGGAATGTACGAGCTCATGCTAAAGTCTAGACTTAGGATAGATCTAAACGATTGTTGTTATTCGTTAGAAATGACAAGAAACATTATTTCATTCCATGCTTTTTTTAAGGATGGTTATAAATTTTCATTTAATAATGAGAATGGAGATATTTTGTTTTATTCAAATGGTTGTTTTATTTTTAAAGCTTCTTATTGCAAAGGCATATATGAAACTAATGAATGTATTAGTAATAATGGCAATGTGATTTTAATTGTTGGTTCGTCTAATGAGCTTGATAAATCAAAATTGTGGCATTCTCATCTTATTACACACATATGTGTGTGGACCATTCCAATCTGCCACAAAAGATGAAAAACGCTACCACGTTACATTTATTGATAATTTCAGTAGATATGGATATGTTTATCTGATTAAACATAAGTCAGATACCTTTGAAGTATTCAAAGGGTATCGAAACGAGGTATAGAACCAACTGGGAAGAAAGATAAAGGTACTCCGATCCGATAGGGGAGGATAATACCTTAGTATCGAATTTTTCGATCATCTTAAAAACTATGGTATAGTTTCATAATTAACTCCTCCTAGAACACTAAAACTAAATGGAGTTGGTGAGAGTAGAAATAGAACCCTGTTAGACATGGTTTGATCTATGATGAGTTGAGCAATACTTCCAATAAGCTTATGGGGTTACACATTAGAGACAACCGCCCATATCTTAAATCTTGTACCCACTAAGAAGGTTTCGAAGACACCTTTTGAGATGTGAAAGGGAAAACATCCTTCTCTTGGGCACATCAAAATCTAGGGTTGTGAGGTTTACGTTAGACGAGAAGCTCATTTGGGTATTTGAAAAGTGTCTTTTTGTCGGTTATCTAGAAGAGTCATTTGGGTATTTGTTTTACAAACCCAAGAATAATGTGGTATTTGTAGCTCGAAGAGGAGTGTTCCTTGAGAGATAAATGATATCTAAAGAGGACAGTGGGAGTAAGATAGACCTTGAAGAAATTCAAGAGTCTGCCGATGAAGAGCCTATAGTGAACACTGACACTCAACCAGAGGTGGTGACACGTGTTAAGCCTGATGATATACCTTACCCATTCGCCGAACAAGTAGTAGAGTTAGCAAGCCTCCTCAGTTCTACTATGGTTTCCATATTGAAGAGGGCAAGATTAGTGATAGTACACTAAATGAATTGGATGAGCCTGTTAACTACAAGGAAGCGATGGCAATCCCTGAGGCTGCTAAGTGGAAGGAAGCTATGAAAAGCGAGATTCAGTCTATGTATGACAACTAGCTTTAGAATTTAGTTAACACTACACTCGGTCATAAGACAGTGGGATGTAAGTGGATCTTCAAGAAGAAGACAGACATGAATGGGAAAGGACACACGTATTAAGCTAGGTTGGTGGCGAAGGGTTATACTCAAACCCATAGGATTGATTATGTGGAAACCTTCTCACTAGTAGCTAAAATAAAGTCAATTAGGATAATGCTTGCCATAGTTGTGTTTCATGATTATGAAATATGGCAGATGGATGTCAAGACCGCTTTCCTTAACGGAAAATTGACAGAGGATGTGTTTATGGCACAACCAGAAGGTTTTGAAAATACAAAGTATCCTAAAAGAGTGTGCAAGCTTCAAAAGGACATTTATGGATTTAAACAGGCTTCTTGTAGCTAGAATCTCTACTTCCATGAGAAAGTCACATAGTTTGGATTTTCTAAAAGCAAAGACGAGTCATGTATATATGTCAAAGTCAATGGGAGTGTTGTAGTCTTCCTAGTATTATATGTGGATGATATATGATGTGGTTGTCGTAAGGGACTTCTATAAGAAGTTTTACAACTCACTAGGCAGAGTACCTAACCGTTGTAGTAGTAGTATAGGCAAGACTCGGAGGTTGTTATCATTCTCTAGGGGAATAGGTTGGGAAGGCTTGATCATGGTCAAATAGAATTCTGAGGGTTGAGAGAAGATTATTTTTTTGTATTTTTATATTTTATACAAAGCAAGTAAATCATATGTTTGAGAGATTTGGTTTGGTTTTAGCTATTAAAGTAAATAATAAACTACGCTAATGGTGATAACATTATAATAAAAAGATTGTATTCATTTAATCATGTATTACTACCTAGATTGCTTCTCCTAGTGTTGTTGTTTTGTTACACTTGTGATGATCTATGTAATTATTTCCTAAGTCATGAACGAATTACACGAACCCGCCGTCTATTTAATATTATGTTAGGGCAACACGCAAGTAAGGTAGTATGAAGACTATTACAAGGCCCTTAAGAGTATATTAAATGCATGTGAAATATATTAAGAGTGGATCAACCATATTAGGGGGCAAGGTAGTATGAAGACTGTTACTCGATGGTATCCTTTCTACACAATCATGTTTCCCTAGACATATCAACATCGATACAAACAAAAGCAAGTTTTCTAAATCCTAACATGCACATCCATCACAAGAAGAAACATCCATAAGATCTACATTCTAGGTTTCATACAATCATAAATGAACACAATAAGGAGTTTAGCCAAGCATGTTAAAGATAAAGTAAGAACAATAAATAATCAAACAACAAGACATATTGAATGATTAAGATAATCTTACTTGATTAAAACATGAATTGAAGGAGTTACAATAGGGTTTTGAAGCCCTAAAATCGTCCTAATAAGTTGCCAAACAAACTAGGGTTCGTCTCCCTTCTTTACTCTAAAGTTACACACTTAAAACCCTAAAAGAGGATTTGTATATATAGATAAATCGTTGCGATGGCGTCGCATTTTAATCGTGATGCCGTTGTGAAAGAGAATATTCTAGATCTTGGGATGGGTCATGCGAGCTGACGCCATCGTGAAATCTTGTGACACCGTCATGAGGTGAGTTGTGACGGCGTCACGTGTATTTATTGGGATTCTTGATTTGATAAGGCAAAGTGAATAAAAGAATGGAACAAAAGGACTTAAATGCAAAGTTGGAATTCTTCAAATGATGGAAGATTACAGAAGATTTCCAAGAAGATAATTATAAAAGTTAGGAAGATTTAGTTGTTTCCTAATACATATCCTTTGCAAACCTAATATCTCTAGTATATAAAGAGATATAGGTCGTATAGTTTTCTGTGTGTCAAAATGTAAACATCAGAAAAGTGTGTGTGTCTAGGTGTGAGTTCATTAATGTAGACTCATAGAGTTTGTTGCGTATATAACACCCCGTGTTTTAGGACAATGTACGATGTTGATAAAGTCGCTATTTATTCTTTTGTATTGTACGTGTTTTAGGACAATGTACAAATACTTTACAAAATACCAAGACATTACAAGTATACCTTTTAAATAAAAACTACACTTTATATTTTTATACAAAAGTTTACTTACACATTTTCTTTTAAAAATACACAAGTAACATATTAACTAGAAAAGAAAATAAACAAGAAACATAAATCCTTGTTTTCATGGGATGATTCCCATTAGGAGGAACCAAGAGACCAAGAAACATAACCATTAAACCCTTGTTTCCTTCCTTTTTGGTCCCCTTGTCCCCCCTTTGAATCCCACGGCATACCCCCTCCCCCTTTGATTTTTCTAGTCAAACTTTGCAACAAATAATATCTCTTTTCTCTTCCTATATATATCATGCATGCATAAGAAAGTTTACATACTCTTTTACTTACAAAATCACATTTTCCTTTCTCCCTTTCTCTCCAAAACCCACGGCCAAAATAACAACCATAAGCAATCCATACAAAATTTTTATACAACCTATACAACCCTTTACACATCAATCCTAAGGCACACTAAGGTGTTTACAAGCATTGGTTCTTCATTTGCAAGGATTAAGGAAGAAAAGGAAAGATTAGGGTTTCAAACCTAATCTAGGGTTTATAAGCTTGTAAGCTTTGGTTTTGAGTCTAAACACGGGTTTAGCATTATACATGCATGCATAAGTGAAACAACTTACAACTTTATACTTACAAAATTCATTTTCTTTCTCTCTTTTCCTTAGCCAAAACCCACGGCATAATAACCACTCTTAAGCAATCCATACAAAATTTTTATACAATCCATACAACCCTTTACACATCAATCCTAAGGCACACTAAAGTGTTTCCAAGCATTGAATCACCATTTGCAAGTAATAATCAAGAAAAGGAAGGCTAGGGCTTTTACTTGGAAAGCTAGGGTTTATAAGCTTGTAAGCTTTAGTTTTGAATCTAAACACGGGTTTAGCACTTATTTCTCATCTCATACATCATCCCTAAGGTCTTCCTAATTCCTTTATACTTTTTATTATCATTATTTTATGTGTTATATGTTATATATGGCTAAATCACCACTTAGGACTTTTTAATATGTAAAATGAGTTATCACTTATGTTTATGATTTGATACACTTTTTCTTATGTCATATTGTCATAAATATCATGGAAAAATGGATGTAAAAGTATGTTAACATATGGTTTAAGTTTAAACATGTTTAAGTATAAATTAGGGTTTATAAAGTTAATGAAACAAGCTTTTTATAAATGAATACATTTGGATTATACAAGGGCTGTTTTAGTTCGAAGTTCATACAGTGAGTTTGACCTCATATAAAAATAATACGCCTCATGACGATTCCAAAATGATAAGAAACTTGTCAAACGGATTTATAACGAAAAAGTTAGAGCGAAAACAAGGTATATATTCGAGGTATAAAAATCCAGCTTTTGTTGAGTTAGTGGTTTCTGTCAGAATTTTAAGATGGTATTTGCGGCACTTTCGAGTCCGTTTCGGCCTTCGGCCGAAACATGAAAGTCGTTCGGAAGGTCGTTTTACTTCCTCGAGAGGTTCTTTGAGTCTAAAAGCGAGTGATAACCGTAAGGCGGGGGCAAAATCTGGCTTTTTGATAATTAATACACTGCATCAGATCTGATGCGAGTGCTTTTTCGCCCATTTCGGTCGAGTTTCGGGTCTCGGACAGAACTGGAAAGTTGTTCAAAATATCGTTTCGCATAAATTCTCTTTAGAACCCGAGTCATGAAAATGTGATTTAGTGGGTCATTATAGTCGGGTCAGACTTAGAAAATAAACTAATATACTACCAGTAGTAATAACACTACCAGGAGTAACTAATATACTACCAGTAGTAATAACTATAACTACCAGGAGTAACTACAACACTACCAGGAGTAACTAATACCCTACCAGGAATAACTATAATTACATTATTCAGATATTTATAAATGTTTTACAATTATAAATATGTTTTCACTCAAACAATTAGATGGTGATTAGCTAAATAGACTTATGCATGGTAGAGATTACTCAATGTGATTAGTACTTATACGACCTTAAATTAAATAGGTTGCATTCGACGATTTGCGTGACGCATTATTTGTGATACACTTGGCATTTGCTCACTCAAGGTGAGTTCATAGCCCCACGTTTTACATGTTTTTGTTTTATAAAGTTTTTGGGGTGAAAAACATGCAATGCTTTACAATTGGACACAAGTGGTTAAGTTTCATGTTATGATTACGTGTTGCCTAAGTAGCGATAACCCATATCTGAGCCCATTATCATGAACTGTCAATTACTGGACTGTGAGCGCGAATGTTATGAATAGATCTATTGGGTTTGACAACCCCGTTCGGGTGATTAGCTATCACTGGACAAACGAACGTATACCATGTCGAATATAGGATGTTGCGGGTTAGAACATCACCACGGGCAATGTAGGCCATTAATTTGGTATTCATACACGTCAAGCTTCAGTGTCATGAGCTTAGAGCAACGTAATTACATTTATATGATGTCTGCATCTGTTGCATTATCATACACTTGGGAAATCTTGTGGTCCTACAATATATGATTTATCAAACCTATGAATTCACCAACATTATTGTTGACGTTTTAAAGCAATGTTTTTCAGGGGATCAGTAAGCACAATATATGCATGTTATATATATACACACACAATAACACTCACACACACACACACACACATATTATATTTATTATATTTATATATATATACTGTTGTGTGTGTGTGTGTGTGTGTATGTGTATGTGTGTGTGTGTGTATATATACACATTTATATTAATTATTATATATATATATAGTATATATATATATACTATATATATTATATATATATATATATACACAACATATATATATTTATATATATATATATATATATCACACGTATTTTATTTTTTACTAATATACAATACTATATACACACACACACACACACACACACACACATATATATATATATATATATATATAATATAGATATATATTATATATATACAAACACATATTATTCTACACACACACACATATACACATATATGTATATTAAATATATATGTATATATTATATATATATAGACATACAATATATATATATATATATATATAGATATATATATATACATGTAAATGTATATATACATGTATATATATATACATGTATATTATATATATACTGTATTTATATAAATGTATATATATATTCAATTCTTGATATATATACATATACATGTATATATATACATATACATGTATATATATACATTATACAGTTATATATCATACATATTACATGTAATTTGGATAAACTTGTATATATTTATAATTTGTATCATATGATTACAAGGTGATATATAATATTATACTTGTTTATATATTTTATATATATATACATGTATATATATATATATACATGTTATATATTTCTTATATACATATATTCATATCATTGTAGATATATATACATGTATATATATTATATCTATATATATATAAATGTATTGATATATATATACTTGGTATATATATATACATGTATATATATATATACATGTATATATATATATATACATGTATATATATAAATATGTATATATATATATACATGTATATATATATACATGTATATATATATATATATATATATATATACATGTATATATTTATATATTTATATATACATGTATAAGTAACAGACTCTATCATTATTGCTTTTCCCTTGTCTTGTCTTGACCTTTTCTCTACACTCCTTCTTGTATAAGTAACAGTTCCTCTAGCAGTACCTAAATTTACCTAGTACGTACTAACTATTGAACTCTTCCATAGCGTGAGTTAGTAGAGTACCTTGTTTGTGCTCCCAGCCTAGTATGAGTTACCTAACTTCAGCACTTTCTTTCTCACTGCTTTCTTGATCTTGAATTACTTCTGTAGGAGTCACATCTTGAATCACAGGTTCAGTTTCATTACTTGCTTTCTCTTGAACCTCTGCATCAGATAATATCCTCCTCTGTTTGGAAGAATCATCTGCAATGGCTTCATCATCTGAATAAACAATTCTAGCTCTCCTCCTTGATTTCCCAAACTTGATTTGAGCCTCTAGCTTCTTGACCCTGAGTATGAGCTTAGTAAATGCAGAGCTGTAGGTTTGCTTTGTTATCTTCAAGTCATCCTCTAAAACTCCAATCCTATCAAATAGTTTGGTAACCAAATCTGTTAATTCATTAAGTTTCAATCTACCCTCATCACTTCCATGTGAGTGAACAGCATGGATAGGTGATTCATTGGGTGTAGGAAGATGGTGCTCTGCTCCAGGTGATGGTTGTGTTGGTGATGGTTGTGTTGGTGATGGTTGTGTTGGTGCAGCAGTGATATGTTCAGGTGTAGGTGAAGGTGCAGGTGAAGGTGAATGTGTAGGTGAATGTTCAGGTGAGTGGGAAGGTGAAGGTTCAGTTGAGGGTGAAAGTGAAGATGTGATTCTTAAAGGCGAAGTGGAAGGTTCAGTAACATCTAGCATAGTAGGGAATAGAGCAACTTCTTGTCCTGAAAATGCCTTTGTAGGCCTCTTTATATTGTTAAACACTTTCATGCTAATAGAGGGTACATGATATGATCTTGTGTATTGTTGAAGCTGGTTTCTCTGCATATCTAGACATATTTGAATGAACCTAGGGTACATCAAAAACTTATAGGGGCTAGAGATATTGGACACCATATGCTCAAAAATCATCCTAGAGAAATTAAACTTCCTATTGGTAGCTAAACAGATAACAGCAGTGGCAATATTACTACTAAACTGCTCCCAAGCAGTCTTCTTTGGGCTAAGGCAATGAAGAATAGAGTGGATAAGAAACCTCCATTGAGGTGAAAAAGCACCCTTTTAAAAAGTTAACTTATCTGAGTATGTTCCGGTGATTTTCCCATAAGTGCCAATTGCTCAAAAATCTCCGAGTTGGGTATAGAAGAAAGACCATCCTGATCATCCAACTTGAGATGTCTTCGTAAACATCCCTCAGTGATAGTCATTGAGTGACCATCAATATAGCAGTAATCTTGACTTCTCCATTTTCAGCAGTAGTAACTTCAGCAGACCTCCAAAATTGTTTGATAAATGAGACACAAACATCTGACTTCTTTGTGAGTGCATAGCAAATGTGACTTCGATTTAGGAAATCGATGATTTGATGAAACCCTGGAATTCCTGTAGATTTCTCTAAAAATGCTACCATGTTATGCTTGTCACAAAAATTCCAAGTTTGCCATGAATAAAACTGTGAGTAATCGAGTGGGATATGATCGTGAATGAATATATGAAGGCTGGAGAAAGTTAATTGTGATTTAAATAGAGAAACGTAGGGATATGGTTTGACCGATTTAAAGAAATTGAGTTTATCGTGATTTAATGAAACATATATATAGAAAGATCATGAAAGTCCAATTGGTCAAACCCCTATATGATAGGAATTTGGCGGAAATATCTCAACAGCTCTATTAATTAATGAAAAATCTGTTAGGGCCAAACAGTACTAACGGTCACCCAGCAGTACCAAATTTGGTCTAGCAGTACTAAAGTAAGCCTAGCAATATTAACTTCTCCACCCAAAAATGCTTAGTACAAACTCAAAGTTTTTTGTAATACTCAAAAATAACTTCACACAATCTCTCTTTCTGTTTTTAAGCTCACATTTTATCTCTCAATTCTTTTGGCTCACTTTTCACTCTGTCTGTTTTTCACACATCTCTCTTTCTGTTTTTAAGCTCACCAAATCTCTCTTTTCTTTTGACTCACAATCCACACAAAGTATAGTTTTTGGCAAACTACCAGCCATTAACGGATTTGATTAGTCTTTACCAATAGCCGTTTGCTTTGGACTAGCCAATGCTTCATTGTAAAAACATGGTGCATTGATGACCATATAGTTTTGAGTAAACTATCAACTATCAACGGATTTGAGAAGTCTTTACCAGGAGCCGTTTGCTCTGGACTAGTCAATTCTTTGTTGTCTATGAGACATGGTGAACTGATGACCATTTGTTGTGTGGTGTGAAAACCAACACTTTGAGGAACAACCAACATTCCTCCCCTCAAAGAATGCATCATTGAGTAACCAATTTCACACAGCATTGCTTATCCTGAAAGAGTTAGCTCAAAACCAAGAAAAACATAATCTAACCACTTTTCTTGTGTAGCAGTATTAAATGTTACTAACAGGATTAACAATGAGACATAGAAATAACTAGCAGTACTAACTATAAGTAACAGTTTTAACAAACAGTTTTAAATATAACTAGCAGTACTAATTATAACTAGCAGTATTAATTTACACAGACTTAACAGTACTAACTTTTAACAAACTTTACAAAAACAAACAAGAGATTTGGGCGTTAGGGATTAAGCATTCCAATACTTGAAACCAAGTACTGAAATCTACCAGCATCAAAACCTTTTGTAAGAAGATCTGCTACATTATGTTGAGTGTCAATTTTAGCCATTTGAATCAACTTTTTAGCATTACAATCTCGTATAAAATGATGTATCTCTCTTGATTTTGTTTTAGAATGTTGAACAGGATTTTCATCTATGCAGATAGTACTAGTATTGTCAATGTAAATAACAGTATCCATGAAATTGTACCCATAATCCAGCAGTTGGTTTTGTATCCAGAGAACCTGTCCACAACAACCTGCAGCAGCCACATATTCAGCTTCAGTTGTAGAAGTGGCAACTACAGTTTGTTTCTTGCATTGCCAAGAGATCAGCCTATTGCCTAAAAACTGACAACCTCCAGTTGTTTGGACTTCATTATCTATGTTGCTCAGCATAGTCACTATCAGTGTAAGCAACTAATTCCAATGGAGAATCCTTAGAATACCAAAGACCTAGAGATGGTTTGCCTTTAAGGTATCTAAAGATTCTTTTGACAGCTAAGAGATGGGATGTCTTTGGAGAAACCTAAAACCTTGCACATGCACATACTGCAAACATGATATCTGGTCTGGATGCTGTAAGGTACATCAAAGATCCTATCATAGATCTATAAAGATGTTCATCAACATCAGCAGCATCTCCATCTTGAACCAAAGGCTTTTCCAAATCTGTTGGAGTAGAGGCAGACTTCACATCTGAGTAGTTGAACTTTCTCAAAATCTCATGGACATATTTATCTTGACTGATAAAAATTCCTTTCTTGTATTTTGATGAGACTGTAATCCAGAAATCTCAAACGGTGAGTTTCCGATTCTGTCTCCTAATTTGAAACTTATCCTTCATAAGCTTTCTCTAACTCATCACATAATTCTTCTTTGTAGATCCAAGATAATTGTCATCACTAGATTTGAACAAGCAAGATATGTCCTTTATGTCTCTTAGATGGAATAAGGTATTGGGGTCAAATCTTTGTATAGATGAGGATAGAAAAAAACCATGCACAAGAGATAATTTGCCAAAGTGTCATACCAAGCTCTGGGTGCTTGATGCAGGCCATATAATGCTTTCACTACCTTATAGACTTTATTAGGATGGTCAGGATCTCAAAACCTGAAGGTGAATACATATATCCTCTTCATATCTGACCATACAGAAAGCACTTTTTGCCATCCATTTAGTAGACCAATAAATGCCCATATATGGAATAAGCCAGTATTTCTATATGGATCAATTATGGCACAGGAAGCCAAAGACTTCATCATAGTCTAATGCCTTCTTCTTGAGTATGTCCTTGAGCAACAAGTCTTGCTTTGTTTTCTTGTATGACCAATCCCCATTTCATCTTTTGTTTCTTTATACCCTCATTTGTACCAATTGCTCTATGACCTTTAGGTAACATCACAAGAATCTATAGAAAACATTTTTGCGTTTGAACTGAAGAAGTTCCTCCTGCATTGCTTCTACCCATGCTGGATCTCTAAGAGCTTGAGAAACTCTTTTTGGTTCTTCTTGAGAGAGGAAACAAACAAAAAGACATGTATGAAGATCCTGATAAGTCTTACACCTTATAGGATAGCACTAAGAAATCCTTTTTCAGAGTAAGAAGTTTTCATTCTTCTTGTTTGAACAGATGACTGCACATCACTAATCACATGCTCAATTAGGTGATCTTTGTGAATTCTTGTGTGAGGAGTGGTGGGGACTTCATAAGATGGTGGAATGTTCCCCAATTCAATTTCTTGATCCTACACTTGTGTGTCTTCAGATGTAGGACTTGGTCCTACCAAGTCTTTAGGAGTAGCAGTATTAACTTCAGGGACAGCAGTACTAACTTCTCTACTACCAGTATTAACTTCTGGCCTGGTAATATTAACTTGTTGATCAGCAGTACCATTATTCTGAAGACTGCTATCATCATGAGTCTTTTCTGAAACATCAATCTCATCATGTAACCCATTTTGATATTGTATTTGAGCATCAACAACAGATATAGAGAGAGAGAGATAATCATCATCAAGTATGAGCATTTCCTCCAAATTGGCATGACAATACAATCTGATTTGCTTGATCTTGATTGAGAGACTTGTAACTAGACTCAGAAACTCCTTGTATACTGCAAAATCTCGCTCGTTCTCTCAGTCCCTGCAACCACTGGTACATAATTCATGATTGTTGGGTTAGAGACATCAAGGATCAAACAGCCACTTTGAGACCATTTCCTTTTCTATTATAGGCTTTGTTCTCCTAAGTACCAATATGCAAGTTTTTCCTGAAACTTTATGGTTCTAATGTGTATACCTATGATATATATAGACTTTCTACTTAAAGAATATCCAACAAAGGAAACCTTCATACTTTTTCCATCCAAACTTGCACCAACTGTATCTTAATGGTACTTGAGAATAGTGAATGACATCCAAATGGTTTCATGAAGCCTATAGCTGGTTTAACTTCTCTAAAGAGTTCATAAGGAGTCTTGTTATGAGGCTTGACCATTAAGACCCTATTCTGTACATAGCAAGCAATAGAAACAGCTTCTGCCCAAAATATTGTAGGTAACTTAGAGTCAGCTAACATTGTTCTAGCAGCCTCAATGAGTGTCCTATTCTTTCTTTCAGCTACACCATTTTACTAAGGTGTCTTTGCTACACTATATTCTGTTTTAATACCTTTTTCCTTACAGAAATCATCCATCACCTTGTTTTTAAACTCTGTACAATTATCACTTCCTGATTATTTTAAATGTTTCTTATCCACTAGGTTTTTCTACCTCTGTGATAAAGTTTTTAAGGATCACGATCGCTGTTTCATCCTTAGATTTAAATTAGATATTATATTAATGAAAATCTACTATTAATCATCAGTGGAATACCAAGCCAGTAGTCTTTTATTCGCGCATTAGACTACTAACAAAAGTTGGACCAAAGAGATCCATATGCAGCATAAACAATGGCTTAGTAATGGGATTAAAGGCCTTGGTCTTACAAGAGGCTCTGTGTTGCTTGCCTTTAAGACAGGCAACACAAGTTTGGTCATTCTCAAATCTTTTTAAAGGCAAATCTCTTACAAGATTTTCTTTGACAAGTTTATTAATATTCTTAAAATTGACATGACCAAGCCTTCTATGCCATAGCATTGATTCCTCAGATGTAGCCTTTGCAACTAGACAAGTTAAACCATCTTTAGGAACTATGTTTTTCATATCAAAACTGTACATGTTATCCTGTCTAGGAATTTTAAGAAGTATCTGATTTTCATCAGGCAACTTAAAATTTAGAGATAGAACAAGACATTCAGAATCAGTAAAAAGAACATAGTTCTTTTTGTCACACATCTGTGAGACACTAAAGAGGTTGAACTTTAACCCATTTGAAAAGGATACATCCCATCACAAATCTCAAGTTTATCAGTTTTAATAGTACATTTGCCAGTAATTCTGCCTCCATTTGCTCCTCCACCAAAAGTAACATAACCTCCATCAAAGTCTTTGAAATCTGAAAGATGGGCTATGTTTCCAGACATGTGCCTTGAGCATCCACTATCAACAAATCCTTTATCATTTAGCTGTGAATTGCTCTGCACACAAAACTTATGAAGTTAGTTATCTTTGGGGACCCAAGCCATTACTGACTTGGATCTGCCTCGTGCATCAATGTAATTATATACCATTGGGTTTGATGGGTTTCCAAACCCAACATGCTGAGGGCTTAACAACATTAAATCCCCTTGCCCTGACAGTATTAACATTTTGCCTACCAGTATTAACAGTTTGTATACCAGTATTAACATTTTGATTATGAGACCTTTTTGTTAATGTTGTTCTCTTGTAAAGGGGCCTTTGAATAGTTGATTGTGCTTGATTTTGAAAATGTGTCCTTGGTCTAGCACAATGAACTGGTGATTTTGGGTGAGCAGTATAAGAAGGCCTAACAGTATTAAAAGACCTAGCAGTACTAAAAGGTCTGGCATTATTAACAGTTTTTAGGCCAGTCTTCATTAAGACTGCTCTTGGAACCATACATTTGTGAACATTAGGAAAAATGTATTGAATGTGCTCAAAACTTCCACAGTTAAAACATGCCTTATTATTAAACATAAAGTTACATCCTAACTGATTGGATTTTTGACCATTCCAATTTCTTTGGTTCCCCCTAGGTCCCTGTGACCTGTACATCTCTGCATACCTAACTGACCTTCTAATTGGTTTTGCAGATTTAACAAACTCTTTCTTAGTAGCAGTAGGTATAACAGTTTTCTTTTCTCATTCTTAGTAGCATTAGTGTAAATATTTTCTTTCAACCTTAGAGATAGCTCAACATCACCTCATCATCTGACTCCCAATCGCAAAAATTGGAGCATCATTATTCTCTATAAGCAATCTTAGTGTCTATCTCCTTACCTGATTAGCAGACAGAAAAACTTTTTTCTTCCAGTCCTTGTCTAACCATAAATTGAAGAACTTAACAGAGCTAGTTTTAGAATCAGTCTTTTGTTGTTGTTTTAAGAGTCTACAGAATCTCCTTATAATTATCTGATTCCTTTATCAACAAATCATGGTAGGACTTTTCAAGCTTTAATCCTCTATGACATACACATTTACCTCAGGTTGTTTGAATTCTTTCAAGACCTGATAAGAGAAGTCTAAAGGTGTTGAGTCTATTAAGAATCAAATATATATTAATTAATAGTTGACGTATAAAAAACGAACCATTAAATCACGTTTTCATTATTCGGACTCTAAAGCAATTTGACGTAAAACGACATTTCTGAAAACTTTTCAGTTTTGACCGAGACCCGAAAACAGTCAGAAAGTGACTGAAATGCCCTCACAAGATTTAAAAACTAGAAAATAATTAAATTATATTTAATTAACACTTTTTATTAAATAAAAATATTTAATAAATTATTCATCATTTTATTCGAAAACATTTGTTGAAAACGCGAATGTTCAAAGCAAACTTTCATTTTTACGGACAAAGCTTACCCGCGACACCGAATATTACCAAATAAATAATAATGATTTTAAATATATTTTATAAAAATATTTATAAAATACTAGTCGAGTGAGTACTCATTTTATTGGAAAAATGATTTGGAAAGCAATGGCGCAAGTTTCGTGTCTTGAATTAATCAATAACTAACTCAATTGAGACCCGAACCGATATTTTACAAAAATTTCCCAAAAATTTCAACTTCAGTCCCTGGAGAGTTATTTATAAAACCTACCCTATACTATATTAAACTTGTCATTTTCTTTAAAGAACTTTCTAATATATATGTGTATACATAATTAAGGATAGGTCATTTTTTTATTTCATAACCCTAAATATTCACATACTCCCCTCTTAATAATCTGGCGCCCCCATTCATGTCCGGCGAGAAATCCGGCCAACCTTGGGCCACCACTCCAGCCGCCGGCATCACCATCCCATACCACTCCGATCCAACCGATCTACACCACCCTCTCATCGATACCATCTCCAGTCGCCGGCCATTTTCCAGCCACCATCACCACCACCATTTGCACACCACCCTCATCATAATCTCACCATGACCACGCCACCGCTGTCCCAACAACAAGGGTGCGTTTGGTCTTTGATAAGTGTAGATTACACATATCTATTTATGCTTAAAAAGGCCCAAATAAACCCAAAACGGATCAAAAATGGCAAAAATGTGCTTGTATCTGAGTTTTATGTGTGCAGGTATGGATATGTCAAATATCACAAGAAATCAGTCAAAAACGAACACGAGAACGGATGAGTGATCAAGAAGCTAAAGAAATCAAAAGCCGAAGCCAGAGAGATCATGCCTCAGCCTTCTACAGTCTACTGCAGCTTAACCACAGTCAACCAAACCCAGCTCCATTGTTTTAATAACTCAAGGGCTAAATATGCAAATTGCCAAAGTTAATTACAACTTGATATTGTGCTTGCCAAACACAAGGGCCGATAATGCAATTATCCCAAAGATTACAAAAAGTCGCGGGTCAAAGCCTGGGTCAAACTACCCACTTGCCCTCTTTTAGCCAATCACGAGCTTAGCCCCAACCCGATTACCCAATTAAAACCCAACCCTAACCCGACCAAACCCACCCCAACCCGGCTTAACTTATACACTCTTTAACATTTACTGTACCTCACTTTTACCCAAATGAAATCAATACTCACTCACACACACATGAACACACACGAACACCCATGAACCCTAGTTAATAATCCCTTCACCCAAACCCTAATTAACCATGGGGTTAACAACCTCCTCACAATCCTTAACCCATCCATCCCTTTCAATTAACCCCAATCCCAATCCACCGTGGCTAAATGAAAGAAAGCGATTGGGTGATGTGACGTGCGTGTGTAAATACACTCACATAACTAACACACACTTGCCACGTCAATGATCCGGGTGTATACACATTTTTAATCCAACGATTAAGATACATATCAAGGAGAGATGAAAGAGATTGAAGGGTCAAGATGAAAGAGAAAAGAAGGATCGAGAAGAAGGTTAGCTCAAGTTTAGGGTATAAAAACCCTCATTCCAGCACTCGGGGTAGATAATTTTTATATATGGTTAATTTTCAGTTTTATTTTTAGTAGTTTAATTGTTTTCAATTCAGTAATTAGTAGTTTTTGTAATTTCAATTTCATTCGCATTGTAAACTTTTATTCAGATTTTAATAAAAGTTATATTTCATATAAATTTGTGTTCAATTTAAATTCTGTCAAAAAATACTTGTGTTATTTCTGTTAATGATCAAGGCTTGTTACCAACATGGAATTGGATGGCTGCTATGGTAACAAGGGGTTTAGAGCTATTGGATAGCATTAGGACTAGTTTAGGTTGTTGTTGGTTCGAATTGAGCTTATTTGAATTAAGCTATAAGCTCATTTAGCTTATTATTCTGTCCTGTTCTTGCTAGGTGAATCCAAGGTACACCTTAGTCTTATTTTACATTTTTACTTTTTCTTTTTCTAAAATAAGCTGTTAAAATTCAGTAGATAAATAAGTTGTTTTGGATTTGCTTATTTGAATAAGCTTATCTTATTGAGTATTAAGAATCTGTCAAGTTCCCTTATTTTGCTTTGTTCATGAAGTTTAAGAGGTAGACTAGAGTTTATAAGCTGATAAGCTTAACCAGCTTATTACAAATAAGTTAGAGATTAAGGTTTATAAAAGTTGTTCTTAAAAAGCTAGTTAATAAGCTGAATAAATCAATATGGATGCTGGTTGTTAAGTTGAAAAAGGTTGCAGGGGCCTGTTCTGCACTTTTTTCATAGTTTCTGTTAGTTAAAACTTTTCACAGTTAGTCCTTTGTTAGTTAATAGTTAATTCTAGTTAGTCCCAAGTCCAGGGACTATTTCTGTCATTAGGTCAAACTTTGTGTTTTTTATATAAACTTTAATATTCACCCGCCTACCCTTATCTTTCTATTTAGTCACTTTTGGCCCATGTGTTTGTTTGGTTTAGTTTAAGTTTTATAAAAATAGTTTTTTTTATAAATAATAAATTAGGATTTTAGTTTAATTAGTTAAATGAGTTTTTAATAAATAGTTTAAAATTAGGGCTTTTAATAAAATTAATTTTCTGCATTTTTTTTTCTCTTTATAAAAAGTATTTTTATAGAATTTTTAGTTTAAGTTTTATATTTTTAAAAATTAATTTTCAAATTTAGTTTTTTTTAAACATTTAATTTTTAAACCTTTAGTTTTTTAATTTTAACCTTTTAAATAGAAAAATAAGTAATAAAAATGTTTTTCTCATCTTTTTAAGTAATTTAGGATTAAGTTAGCTTAAAAAGTATTTTTCTTAATTTTTATCAACTTAATTTCTATTTTTAGAATTTAATTTAGATTAAATAGTTTTAAATTCATAAAAAATCCAAAAAGCTTTTAAAAAATATTTTTAATTTTCCTAAAATTTTCTATTAGCATTAATCTATTTTAGGAATATAGTTTACATTTTTAAAGTTTTAACAATTGCATTTGTATTCTTAAATGTCGCAATTTATTTACTTTCGTAATTAGTTAATTTGTTAATTAGTTAGTTGTTTTAATGTGCCTTTAAATTTAGTAGTATAATTAAATAAAAAAATATCTCTTTTCTTATTCAAATCAGGATCCAAACTTAAACGAGGTTTCCATTGCACGAGTCATTGGGGAAACGACCCGGGTGATCATACTTGCCCGGTTTAATATACGTATTCTATATATATATATCTTTGTGAGTGGAATTGTCCAAGGGATACTTGGGGATTTCCTTAATTTCTCTATAAGTATATTATTTTATACGTGTGTAAAACTACGAACCAGATCCCTTACTGAATAAATCTTGAACATTTAGCTTGCAAAGGGTTTGTTACTTTAGATAAATCCAAAGCAACAATAATGAAACATTGATTGAACACTATTGATTATGCGGAAACTAATCAACAATGCTAAGAAGAACAGTATTAAGAAAAACACAAAAGATCTTTTATCAAACTCAACTTTTGTATTATAACTTGAATCTTACTAGGTTACAAGCTATGATTGCTAATTGATCTCTATTGATCTATATCTTCTAACTATGCCTAGGGTTCCTTTTATACACCAAGGAAACCCTAATGGGCTTTACAAAACGCGTATAGAGATAATGCATATCCTTTCCTAAGATTTCTCATGCATATCTCTAACTCTAACTAACTTCTGCATAAGCAGACTTAACTATAACATAATAGTACTAACTTTAACTATCAGTATTAACATCTTTATATTGACCGTATTAACTATAATATACTACCAGTACTAACTATGCTAACTATTCTACCAGTACTAACATGTGTACTAGCAAAACTAACTGTATTACTAACAAAATTAAGTCTAGAATACTTAATTCCTAACACATGGCTAATACCTAAGGGTATTAGCCCTTAATCATTATAAGCAATACAAAAGTAATAATCCAACCAAGGTAAACTAACCGAGTTAAACGAATAATACCAAAAATCAAACGATTACAAGAGTATAAGAGATTACAAGGTGTTTCCTATGGATATAATAGATTTGCTTGACCTCTTCTGCTCTTCTTGTCTTCTAAAAATCGACTTTTGTGGTTAAGGTATCGAAAATGATCAAGCACACTGAAAACCCGTTTTTAGGTTTTCTATTTATACTGTCTAGAATTTGGTCGATACGGCATATCGAGAAAGATAGATACGGCGTATCGGGGGTTTCTTAGAGTTGGGATCATGTTTGATATCTTCCAGAATATTTTATTACTTTATATTAAATATGGCGTATGGATGTCTCTTGGATACAGCGTATTGGACTTTGTATCTTCGTGGTTTCTTATGAAGTGCAAGCATAGATACGTTGTATCTTCCTTGATGGATACGGCGTATAGGATGTCAGAACAGTAATCTTCAAATGTCTTTGTTTAAGCTCCAGAATGCATGCATTTTTGCTAATCTTCACCAAGTACTCCATAATTACTGCAAATCTCAAATATAAACGATTAATTAATAATTCTTGCAATAATTATACAAAATTGGTTATTTACATGGGATAAATGATGCTATAAAAGTGACGTTATTTGATGTCATCAGTTAACTACTATGCTAACCAACTGAGCTTGCTCAGAGACTTAGTAGATTTGGAGCAGTAGGTGTTTATGAAAGTTACGACTTTGAATGTACAAACTTACACCTACTCCTTTACAAGAGTTCTATATATACTACTTAGGTAGGGTTATACCCACATGGGTGATAAGTGTGTGTCCCAATGCTGATAGGCTAGTACAAAACGTGCAACTTTGTCTCTATTACATTTCTATTCTAAGTATGGGACAACCACACTTTCTAAGATCAGTAATGACACTGACCTTGTCTTCATCCTATTCAGGATGGTTTGACTTCAGGCAGATAAAAGGTTGGAATTATCTGTTTTAAACTATCTCGCCTATTCTTCAGTCTCTTGTCTTCAGGATCTTCTAGTCATTGGAGATCATATGAGGTTCAGTGAGTCTATTGCCACAACTCATTGAACCCATCACCTTCTTTATTGGCTCAAGCTTAATACACTGAGTACTGCCTTACCAAATGCCAAAGTCTTTCTTATAGACTCAAGCTGAGCATCCTAAAGGTAACTCACTGAGTGATTGTTTACTCAGTGACATTGAAATGTTAAAGGTTATTAACACTTAGGATATTTTGTATTCGAATCCTAAGTGAAAGATCATTGGGCACTGAATTGGCCTAACAGAATTCAGTACCATTGTCAGTTCTAAGTTGTTTGACTTTGATGTTATTTTGATTTTCAACTCTTTTGATGAAAGACATAATGGTTTTAGGTGCTTGACTTTTCTTTTTTAGAAAGTATACCCAAGTGTACCATGAGTACTCATCAATAATGACAAGGGTATTATTTTCATGGTTAATGAACCTAGGAGTTACAGGTCTAAATAAATCCAGGTAAAGAAGATAAAGACATTTTTTGATAGAAAATGTTTTTTTTGTTTTGAAGCTGGCTCTATGATGCTTTCCCTTTTCATATGATGAGCATGGTTTGTCTTTTGAGCAAACAAGCGAGGGAAGACCAATAACAAGATTTTTTTGCAAGTTGGTTGATTGTTTTGAAGTTTAGATGAGCAAGTCTTTTGTGCCAAAGCCAGTTGAGATTTTTAGTGGCTTTGGCAAAGAAACAAGATTCTTGTGCAAAAGATGGCATTTCAAGAACATATACATCTCTTACTCTTAGAGCAATCATAACAATTTCTTTGTTAGAGTTAAAGATTGTTCTTCTTTTCTCATCAAACTGAACAATATATTTAGCATCACATAGTTGACTGATGCTAACTAAATTGTATTTGTGACCATTTATAAATGCTACTTTTGTGAAAACTATAACATTACATCTAATAGAACCATATCCTTTAGTGATGCATGTTGAGTCATCTCCAAACACCATTTAGGTCCTGGTTGTTCTACATATTTGTGCAGATAGCTTTTGACACCAGTCATATGCCTTGAGCATCCACTGTTTAGGTATGAGATGGTTTTCTTGATGTCATTCTTCACAAATAAGATAAATGGTTAGTTTTGCTTTGAAATCCCCTTTTAGTAGGAGTCTTTGATTTCTTAGCATTTGATGATTCAGTCTTTTTGGATTGGAATGCTTCAGCTTTTTTTGCTTAAAGTGCTTCACCCCTTCTAAACCACTCAATGTCATTATGATTAATTGTGGTATGAGCAGTGCTACCATAAGTTTCATAACTTTTTATGACTTGTTGAGGGTTTCTTGGTTTGATTCCTCTTCGTAGAGAAATTATCTTGTTATGACCATGTGTATCATGATCATAACTTCCATAGGTATCACAGATGGGATAATTAACACAATCATCAGATAGATTATCATTGAACCCATAGTGTATGCAAGGAGGGAAGGGCTTTAATGGTCTTGAGGTTTTAGATCTTGAAGAAAATCCACCTTGACTTTTGAGATGCGGAGTCATGTTCATAGTAGACATATATTCAGGATGATCACAAGTTCTGTGATCAATTCTCAAACATTTTTTACAAAACAAAACTTTGTAGCAATTCTCAAAGAGATGATTGTTCAGTCCACAAAGTTCACAATTCTTTTTGAATTGAGTTTTGTATTTGTTTTGAAGTGCATTTTAGAGAATCTGTTGAGGTTTGTTATTTTTGGAATAAGATGACTGGTTCTTGCTAATTTGTAATTTTAGATCATTTAGTTCTTTCATTACAATAGAGAAAGGAATGTTATCTTCAATTTTCACATTCTTTAGTTTACCAGTAGGAGCTGAGTTCCTTTTGGAAGTTGAAACATTTTTGTTACCTTTAGCAGGAGCTGAGGATGGTTCATTTATGTTGACCCCTTTTAATGTTTCAAGTTTAAATGTTGAATTGGACTTCAAGATTGACTTGATAGTCTTTAGTCCAGAAATAGGTTTAGCACGAGCTAACTTCTCCAGTGGAGGAAGAGGGGTGCTATAAACTAAAGATTCAACAGCTGAATCATACTCAGTAGCTGAAGAGTCAGTGATAGCAACTGAAGGATTAGGTATTTTCACTTGTGACTCAGCTGGAATAATTCTACCAGTGTCATGATTTGGCAAAGTAAATCCTTCAGCTTCAGATAACCAGGGTTGTTCAACGCCTGGAATGGACACTTTTGTGTCTTCAGCTAAATATTTTAAAAAGACTAAGTATGTTTGCCCAGAATGGGAGGGATCTTCAGTGAGTTGATTAAGTCCCAAAATTCTTTTCTTTTGGTTGGTGATTTGTTCACTGATACATTGTTACTTTATTAGAACTGTTTAGCCATGTTTCAGTGATTGTTGTTAGCACTTTCAGTTCTATTCTTAAGTTTTTATTCTCTTTGAGAATTTCAGTGTTTACATGCTGCATGGTAAGAAAATCAAGTTTTGCTTGTTTTAATACAAAAAGTTGTTCTTTGCATGTATTTAGTTCTTGAACAATATCTCTATGTTTTAACATAAGATTGTTTCTTTACTCTTCAACATAGTTAAGATCAATACACAAATACTCAAGAAAAGATTTTCTTTTATCACTATCCTCCATATCAAGAAGAATGTGTACCTTTCTCATAGAGATCTTCACCCATTCACCATTTCTGGCACTCTCTTTTCCAATAGCAACATTTTCATCATCAGCCAGTGCCATGAGAACCTTTACTTTAGTCATATCATTGTCATCTGATGACATATCTTCTTCATCCCATTCATATGCTTCAGCAACAAGTCTTTTGTTCTTGACCATTGATGATTTAGATGATGTACTATAACTGAGGAGGGCAAGCTTAGCCTTAAACTTTGTTGTATTTTTCCTTAAAGTCTTTCTTGGGCCTCAGTTTAGGTTTCTACTGAGATGGGCTGAAGATAGTAGTTTGGGGTTTTTGAAAAGGTGATGAGTATGAAGGAACTGAAGTCTTAGAAAAACAGTCTCTTGCAAAGTGACCTGTTCTACCACATTTGTGGCATATAGTGTTATCAGATGCTTTTGTACTGCTGAACCTTTGAGACCCCTTTTTAAAGAATCTTTTAGACTTGGCTAAAAGAGCTCTCTCTTGATATTCTTCTTTAAGGTCATTTAAGTATTCTCGATTGCTTATTGTATCCTCTTCATCATCAGGATTATCTTGAAAGTCTTGGACAATAAAGGTTGAGAAGAAGGCAGTTGACAAAGGAGTTGCAGTGGCAAGAGATTTTTTCTTTTCAGTTTCATAAATACTATCAATAAGGTTTTCTTCATATTTGAGTTTCCGAAATAGAGAAGCAACAAGTCTATTGTTCTTGACCATTGATGATTTAGATGATGTACTATAACTGAGGAGGGCAAGCTTAGCCTTAAACTTTGTTGTATTTTGCCTCAAAGTCTTTGTTGGGCCTCAGTTTAGGTTTCTACTGAGATGGGCTAAAGATAGTAGTTTGGGGTTTTTGAAAAGGTGATGAGTATGAAGGAACTGAAGTCTTAGAAAAACAGTCTCTTGCAAAGTGACTTGTTCTACCACATTTGTGGCATATAGTGTTATCAGATGCTTTTGCACTGCTAAACCTTTGAGACCCCTTTTTAAATAATCTTTTAGACTTGGCTAAAAGAGCTCTCTCTTGATATTCTTCTTTAAGGTCATTTAAGTATTCTCGATTTCTTCTTGTATCCTCTTCATCATCAGGACTATCTTGAAAGTCTTGGACAATAAAGGTTGAGAAGAAGGCAGTTGACAAAGGAGTTGTAGTGGCAAGAGATTTTTCTTTTCAGTTTCATAAATACTATCAATGAGGTTTTCTTCATATTTGAGTTTCCGAAATAGAGAAGCAACAAGTCTTTTGTTCTTGACCATTGATGATTTAGATGATGTACTATAACTGATAAGGGCAAGCTTGGCCTTAAACTTTGTTTTATTTTGCCTCAAATTCTTTATTGGGCCTCAGTTTAGGTTTCTACTGAGATGGGCTGAAGATAGTAGTTTGGGGTTTTTGAAAAGGTGATGAGTATGAAGGAACTAAAGTCTTAGAAAAACAGTCTCTTGCAAAGTGACTTGTTCTACCACATTTGTGGCATATAGTGTTATCAGATGCTTTTGCACTGCTGAACCTTTGAGACCCCTTTTTAAAGAATCTTTTAGACTTGGCTAAAAGAGCTCTCTCTTTATATTCTTCTTTAAGGTCATTTAAGTATTCTCGATTGCTTCTTGTATCCTCTTCATCATCAGGACTATCTTGAAAGTCTTGGACAATAAAGGTTGAGAAGAAGGCAGTTGACAAAGGAGTTGCAGTGGCAAGTGATTTTTTCTTTTCAGTTTCATAAATACTATCAATGAGGTTTTCTTCATATTTGAGTTTCCGAAATAGAGAAGCAAGCTCAGATTCTTTTACATGATTTGTGTTTCTAAGACTTTGGCATAAACTTAGCCACTTCTTTGGTAACCCATTTATAAAACCAGTATTTATTGCAAGATTTGAAAGTTTGATTGCATCATTTACTAACTCATTCATCAAAGCTTTGTATCTGGTGAAAGTTTGTGTTAGAGTTTCACCTTCTTTGAATGTGTTGTAACACGGCTTTAGGTCCATGACCCTACTTTCTTTCCCATTAAAGGGGCCCTCATGATATAGTATCAGGTCATCCCAAGTAGATTTAGCTGTTAGACAGTTTATGACAGAGTTCATTTGATCATGTGGAAGAACAGATAGGATGAGAATTTTGAGTCGATGATCTAAGTTAGTAGCCTTTCTTTCATCACCTATCCATTGTGCTTCTGGTTTCCTTTGACCAGCTGTCATAGGGACAAAAGGACCATTTTCAATGATGTTCTTAAATTGAGGTTCTATACCAATTATGTAACACATGAACCTCTTTTTCCAATAGTAAAATTTTCTACCTCTAGTACAGGAGCAGCATTTAACTGGCTACCCCTATATTTAAGAGTCTGTGGTACTTTTGCTGCCATTTTTAATGGATTTTGATTTTAAAAATCTTTTGAGCAGTTATATAAAAACTTTTGAAAAGGTTTTACAAATCAAACTACTCTGATACCACTTGTTGGTCCCCTTGAATGTGGTCTTAGGTTTATCAAGTTAAACTAATCGCATTCCATAGCAACAAAGTGAGTTTTAAATAGATACATGTAAACAATATAAAGAACAAGTTTAAAACACGCAGAACTAACTTTTCAACGTATAGGTTCTTATTAGAATCAAGGAAAGAATCTATGACACACCTTGCTTGCGAAATAACAAGGTGGTTTAATGACAATTCGGTTGTGATCTCCTTCTAAATTAAACTCTAACCAAAGTTGTGAGTATAAGAAAATAAACTATTCGACTAGAACTGAAGCTTCAGCTTCAGCAGTTTTTGTTCAGTTTGTTTGAGAGATAAATGCTCTTCAATGTATTTCACATTAATTGGATGAGATAAAATTTACTCTCATTATCCCTTTCCTTTTATAGGCAAAAGAATTAGGGTTTACAAGTTTTAACCTAGTATACGTGGCATGCATTAAATGGGTGGTTGAGTTGTCATTTATTGCATGCATGCTTTATGGTACCAGGTACAGTCATTTAGAGAAAGTCGTTGTACTTCTATACTAACTTTAGAAGTATTCATTCCCAAGGATATTGCTTTATTCCTTTTGATATAAAGCAATTTTTTCCCGCCTTGTAAACCTTCTAGAAGATAAACATTTTGTTTCTGCTTCTAAGAGGAAATCGACATTGTTCAGCTTGGAGTTGTCAACCAAGCTGAACTGAAGCTCTTGCTAAGGCCTTCTTCAGTTTCTGAACCGCTACATAAACTGAAGTGAAGATGATCTTGATCTTCTAAGTACCCAAAGAGCTAAAGCAGAAGTGTCCTCAGCGAATACAAGCTAAATAGTCTTCAGCTTGTTTATACTTAGGTGATTTTATGTTTAAATCTAATGAAAGACTGAACGGCTCCACAACTGACCCAACACATCAAAGGTAGTATTTTTTTTGGGAAAAGTGTTCGAACCGCGCCACTTTATGTCGATCTTTAAGCATTATCGAGTCGTGGCTTAAATAATAGAAAAACTTAATATAACTATATAATTTTTATATAAATTACGTTTTGACTTATAAATTTAAACGCAAGCATGTATGAGTGATGTATACATATATTATAAACCGCATATGCATCACTTCACGCTATTATTCTGTCACACCCCGCCAAGGCGGAAACGCGAGGCGTAAACAAGAATGGATATCATCATAACACATGGTGTCTATATAGAGAATACTAAAATGAAAACTAAAGTAAAGCAAAGACACAAAGTGTCATAACAATACCCAAAAACTAATGGTGTCTTTATTAATGAGAAAGAGGTCTCGTCAATAAATGACATGCAAAAGATAATCCAAACAATTCATGCAAACGCATTAATTCAAACAGAAAGCATAAATAAACTCCAAACATCCTACGGTCTCTTCTAGCCACTTCGCTCTATCTTAGCACCATTAAGCTCACCTGAAAATGATGCTTAAAACGTCAACATAAAGTTGAGCGAGAATCATAGGTTTACAACATACAACAAAATCCAAAATAACTTTCAATAAGCTGCTGCAATCATCAAAACAATTCATGTAACCAATTAACCACAACGGGACGGAACGTGCCCACGATCCACAAGCATACCAAATTCATATGTGCGCTACATGGCCTCATATTAGGCTCACCAGTCCTTACCACCAACACACCCATTTAGCTTATTGGGATCTACATACCCAAACATACATACCACTAGGTAGGCGTACCCATTCCTGATCCCATATCACACAACAGCCTTGAGTAGCGTGACACCATCCTATCTAATACACATAACTACAGCAAGCTTAAAAACATTTTAACATTACAACAAAACAAGCATCATTCTCACCCCCAAAATAACATGAGAAAAAAGGGCTATGAAACTCACCTTTGCTTAGCTTTCCAAAAGATTCCAACAAAAAGCTTCACAAACAACTAGCACAAATCTAAACAACAAAACAACTCGTGTTACACGCTACTAAGCCAAAAAGCTTAATGCACATGTAACAATCATATGATGGATGTCTAAGATGTTTAGTTACCCTCACGGGTCACCCCGACACCATACCCAACTTTAACCATTTCATTAACAAGTTTCACTAGTTAGTCATAATTTGTTCAAAACTGCAGAATTTTAACGTGACTTAACGTACTCAAAATCCTTACGTATTGACCTCCATAATTCATACCAAAAATCATCTATGTTCATTTATGAGTATATTAACTACATTATGACTCCCAAGAGTCATTTACATGCACAAGTACTCCTAAGAAAATCAAACTTCAAAACAGTCTCAATTCGGATCTGATTGCACACTAAAAAGTTTGGACCTAAAAACCATACTTAGACTCCAAATCAGAAGCTCTCCTTTGGGGGATTTCTAATAGACACATAGAACTAAACTCCTGTAGAAGGGATAAGCTAAATTAGAATTTTAAGTGGGAGTTTTATACCTCGTAATCTGACCTAAATCTGACCCGTATTTACTGCTTTGGCTACTTTTCTTACAACCAACGTTTGAATGAGTTCCCGACCTCAAAAACCTTCGAGTCCGGATGTTCTGGAAAGTAGACTCTCTGAGCTACGTCTTAGACACCAGAAACTTGACAAACTCTATTCCCATCATCGAGATAATGGCCGAACAACACAGCCCTAAATTCTGCTCAAACCTAAATCAAATTCTAACGCGAATTAAATCTAACCAATTACACCCATAAGCTTCTAATTAAACCCTAATCCTTGCAATATGATTAAACATCATTAATTTACAGATTTTATATAACCCTAATTCCATCATAATAATTATTACATGTTTTTAATGATAATTAACTCAAAGGATTATAATTTATACCTTAAATCTTCAAATCTTGAACACAAAAATCACCAATCTTGAAAAAAAAATCTTCTTTCTCTCCTCAATAAATTCAGCTGGAACAATGTAAATACAAGGGGAGAAGGGTTTTTGGTATTTATAAGGTTTACAAAAATGTTTAGGATAGATATCTTTTACCAATTTTAATTAGAGTATGATTTATTTTTCTTTTTTCCTCCCTAATCCTTAAATCCGGCCGAATCCCTTATCTTTTTTTTTTTTTTTTATAATTTAATTATTAATTACTTAATTATTTATATTACCTTAAGTTTTTATAAAAACCTAAGCTTATTTGCGCATACCTTTTTGCGTAAACGCAATGTACTAGACTTTTAAAAATAAATAACTTTTTATTTTTATTAACCCTAACTTTTCAAAAATAGAAATTTCATTTCTTTCATATCCTAACTAT